>WBMV01004382.1:20521-207228 GCA_013396655.1 Campylorhamphus procurvoides | reverse complement strand
TGCGGGAGTCCGTGTGCCAGCAGCAGGGCTGGGTCCGCGTCTACGGTGAGGGACGGCCGAAAACTTCGCGGCCACTGCTGCTTTCTTCCTTCCATTCCCCCCCTGCCCCCGAGGCTCTCGGCCATCCCGCCGGAGCCCACCCCGCTCACCCCAGCCCTGCCCTCTCCTCTCCTCCCTGCCGGGTGCGGGATGCTCCGCTGTCCCGGCCCTTTGTGTGGGTGCTCTCGGCTCTAATTAGTATTAATGAGGTACCAGAGGCCCGGGGGGTGCGGGTTACGGCGGGTCCCGTCGCCCCAGACTTACTGGTCTGTGTTGAATCGGCACGTTTATTATTCATAAAGAGGATGTTAAATCTCTCGCAGTGCGGGTTGTTTCCCCTCCTTTGTCGAACTCTCCCTGGTATGTAACCTTTTAAAATGAGCTTGATTTATGTGGCCTGGCCTCTGGTTTGTTTAGGCTCCCAGCTGAAGTGCAGTTGGGCTTAATCTCTCCATCAGCACCTAAATAGTGGAAATTGTGTTTTATCTTTTCCTTGTCTCTCCCTCTTGTTTGTCTTGGTAATCCAACGATAATTACTCCCATGTTTCAGAGTGAAGAGTGCTGCTGGCAGTATCTTATTTTCTGTCCTGTATCAAATTTGATGGTCAAGCCTCGAAAAGGCACTCATTGTGTGCGCGTGTTACCTTTGTCTAATTATAGTGTTGTGGCCCCATCCCTGGAAGTGTCCAAGACCAGGTTGGATGGGGCTTGGAGCAACCTGGGATGGTAGAAGGTGTCCCTGCCCATGTCAGGGGGTGGAAAGAGATGAGCTTTAAAGTCCCTTCCAACTCAAACCATTCTGTGTTTCCATGATTGTGGACAACCTGCAAAACCACTTTTTTATTGGTACTTTTTAACATCAGACCCCATCACACTGGTGGCTGTCCCCGTTGTCTTTCTTGCCTGCCCTGAATCCCAATGAGATTCTCCAGGTTTTCCCTAGCCTGTAAAACTAGAAGCAAATGCTCTCTGTTACCCGTGTCATTGATCTGTTACTGGTTGCATTATTCCTGAAACACAAAGGTGACATGAATAAGTTATCTGCAAGAACTCTGCTGTGTTTCTTTTCTGATGACAGGTAATTACTGTGAGTACCACCAACCTGAGCCTTTGTGCATATCTAATGAGGAAGATTAGGCTGCAGGTTTTCTGGGGAGTGTGGTCTGTTCAAAGACCTTTGTGTTTATTTTGGAAGCTTGAAAAGCTGGTGTAGTGGGACAGGGTTGTCCATCTGCTTTCTGTCTGGTGCATGAATGAGCAAAGTTATATTTAGCATTATTACTTATAATAGAAGTTTGGGATTTTTAGTAGTTTCCACCATGTCTAGCTTGCTGCTTGTTGCCTGTCTTGCTTTTGTTAATTCCAGCCTAAAGCTGAGACTATAAAATGCAGCTTTCTACAAAAGTACCTCTCTGCTGTTGTCAGGGGGAGCTCCAAAGAAAGCAGATTGCCCTCAGGTTGTTTGTTTGTTTGTTGAAAACACTTTCTAAAGGTAAAATGAGAGTGCACTTAAGAAGAGGATGTCTGGCACCAGCCTATCTGATTGTTACCCAAGGTTGTATCTTCCATGAGTGGAAGCAGGAATGTGGTTTCAAAATTAGCCACAGTGAGGAGCGTTGCTTGTTGATAAAGTCATATGTTGTGATGTGTTTGTAGTCTGACACTAACGTGTAGATAAATGGGAAAAAATTCCCTGTGACAGGGCCCAACGAGCTCACAGGCTATAAAAATCAGGGTAGACTTCAAGCATGTAAAAATACATCTCGTAGCCCAAGGACAATAACTAATTATTCCCAGTCTGTGTTTAAAAACAGCTCATTATCCCTCCCCCTCATAAAGAATCTGATGTGGTAGTGTCTTCTCTCCTTCCCTAAGAAATTGCAATCGGATTAGCTACTATTTGTTTGTTTCCTCCTGCCTATTAGCCTTTTTTTCTTGCATGAGCACATCTGGAGAAGTTTGTGGACAATGAATCGAGCTGAAACTGTGCCATGTTTGTGCACAGCTAAATATGGGTTACAAACCTATGAGTGACAAGTGTTATTCATAGGATTAAAAGTAGAGCCTTGCACAGTTGTTTGAGGAACCACAGCAGCATAGCGAAAGAAAACAGGAGCAGAAAGCTTAGCCTTATTGTCTGTATTGTCTGATAAACAATGAGAACACTAACACTAATTATTTCACCATGAATGGCTGGGGGAGGGAAGGAATATCGAGCACATGGAAAGTGGAGTAGCATTTTCTGGCACGGCAAGAAATGAAGCTTTTGATGTCATCACACTTCTTTTCCACGTGTCTTTATGAGCGTGGACCACTGTGCTGGGGAGTTGTTTCAAATGAAAGGTGACTGTCTGAAAAGTAGCCCAAGTAGTGGAGATGTGTATTTTAAAGAAAAAGAGTTCAGCGGCTGCTTAAAGACAGACAGCTGTTTATTTCTGTGCATCTCTGCTCAGCAGTGGTGTGCCATCCACTTTGTGTCTATCCAGGGAGGTAATTACTGACATGAGGGGAGCTGGTCTGGTTGCAGAGCCTGTAAAACTTCATCTGTAAGCACAGAGAAAAGAATTCAGCAGTAAAGTCCTGTCATTACTGGTCTCTGTGGCTTGCCAGCAGTATGACAGTGATGTGAATACAGTAGGACTTTACAATGTCTGGGATGTGATTTCAGTGTGACACTGAGGTCTTGTCTGACTTCACTATGAGATCTAAATCACAGTCTGGCTATTTTTGCATTTCCTGCCTTAGCTGCACTCGTTCCAAGGGTGGCTGTTTCATTCTGCGTTCTGGAGATTCAGCAGCTTCTGCTTTAGTGAATTAGCCAGGACATTATCATGGAAATACAGTTTTCTTACTGAAGGACAGAATTTGAAACATAATTAGTTTCCTCTAACCTGATGTTTGAATAGTGGACAGGAGCAGCAGATTTGCTTGTTGGAGTGATAGGTTTAATTGCTTGTAAAACACAAATCATGTGAGTGCTGTTAGATGATGTTTCCAAGAACTGGTTTTGACACACAAGTAATGTTTCTGTAAAATATGTATCGACATGTGTTCTGGGTGACGGCTTCCATTCAGACTCGTGGCGTGTGTGTAGGGGGGAGGAGGGAAGAGGTCTCTTGCTTGAATTAATGGCATGAATTTTTTTCTCTCTACGAGGGATAACTGACTTTTGAAACCATCCACTCGTGTTTCAAGATCTTTTTCTCTGCTCTTTGAAACAGGTTTTGGGAGGAGGAGGAGGCAGAGAAATAACTGTATTCACAGCATTCTCAGTGCTAACTCTGAAAACAGAGTAATTACGTTGCCTTGTGTGGCTGACTGAACATCCATGGATTTTGTAGGAATGAATTCTAAAGCCAGCATCACAGCATTGGTGTTAAATGTTGCATGTGATGGGGGGCAGAATCAGTTTTTGCGTGACTTACAGTCGGTGTCTAAACAGGTTGTAAACTTCTGCAACAGTGGTTGTCAGATTCCTTCTCAATGTGCCTGCTCTAAGCTCACTGCAAACCCTTCTGTGCTAAAATTGCAGAAGAGTTTCTGAAATAACACAGGGAGGGGTCTGTTCTTGAATGTTCATCCTACAACAGACATTGTTGCTCTGGGGCTTTATCTGGCCTAGGAAATGTCTTTCTCTTTTAGCAGAGGTGCTAAAAGATGATAGTAATTGTACAAACTCGAGTGCAGATCAGATATGGACATTTTTATCACCTTGTCCTCTAATCTTGTGGGCAGCCTGGAGACATTCCTCATGGCCAGAATGAGCCTCCTCACTCCCCCTTTCTCCTGGCAGAAAGAGAAGGTTCTTCAAACACAGGCTAGAAGGGCTCCATGCCTTTTCATGGATATTGATCTCCAGACAGTGCTCTGCTGTCTCTGACTCCAGAAAAAGCCCTAGACCCCATGCAACCAGATGGAAACATCTCTTGGCTGCCTCAAACCTGAGTTCCAGGCTTTTAAGTATTGGCCCTCAGAAAATACCAGGCTCAGGCCTGAAGCCAGGGGAATGCACGGAGTGTCATGTGGAGACTGAGGAACAGCTGTGGCTCGGGCATTGAGCAGAGGCACCTCCTAATCATGTGAAATTCAGCTCAAAAGCCCAATTGCTGTGAGTTAGCCATTCCAGCTAACCCAACTCTTTTATATCAATGACTCTGATGATTCTCAGGGGTTTCTGGTTCTTTACAGCTATGGCTTTGTAGGTAGCTTGATACATACCTTTCTTTCTTTCTTTTTTTTTTCCTTCCTTCTCCCATTTCTTGCAGTTGTATCTAAAACCACAAAGATTATCCATTTCCAAACCACCTCTCTTTGGGTGAGCACCAACAGGCTTTGGTAATGAGTGGCATCTTGTCGTTGTCAGCAGATCCTCCTCGTGCTGCTGGCCGGCTTTTTCCGGGAAGTCCATGCGGGAATGTTGGGTGTGAGTCCCGACCCTCCCTGCCGGGGTCCCGCCTGCCCCCCGAGCCTCCACCCGAGCCCGTGGAGGTCCCACCAGGTGGCGGCATCTCCATTGCGGTGGTGCCGGACCTGCCGGGGCGCCCGAGAATGCCCAAAACGCGCTGGGATACCTCGTCCTCTCCACTTCCAGACGTTCTCACTCAGCCACAAAGTTATCTGGAGGCTGTGTAACAAGGGGGAGGTGGGAACAGTGTATTTAGTGTAAAAAGCCCCTGGTTACTGAGGCGACCTCATAGCTGAGATGGCTGTTACAGAGGGTTTTCTCCTCCTTGAGGTGTGTGCAGATAGTCAGCTGGGCTGGGTTTTGCGTCCTGCTACGTTTTGGAGTGTATGGAGCTGCAATTCCTTGCAGGAGAACATTTGCTATTGGGACAGGCTTGGCTGCACCTTCACCTTCTCTCCTGTTGAGACCTTTGGAAGGCTGGAAGGGAGCTGGAGGGCTGCATGGCATGTCTGTGCAGCCAGTCTTGTGTTGGAAAGTAGAGAAGGTCAGTGTTCACCAGTGATTCTTTCCCTTCTGGTCAATAGGATTATTTTTAACTTGCCTAGAAAGCTGGTGCAGAAGCAGGCTGGGAAGACAAACCTTGCTGGGCCGGGAAATGTCATTTCCTGTGTATTTGGACAATGCCTGCTGTGGTGATATCTGACCTTATCACGGACTTCAGGTACCATATTAAGGACAAATGCTAAATACTGAAGGCATAAAGCCTTTGTTCATTTTGTTGAGTTGATAAGTAACAATGATTTCTAGTGGGAGCCCCATTATAAAAGGCAGAGTTTAATCAAAAGCAAGGGTTTAAGTGACTGCAGTTGCTACAGATGAAAACCAGTCCAATGTGCTGTGGGCAGAGATGCTGCTTTCCCCTGCCAGCCAGCAGCAGGGAATATCAAAAGATGTGAATGAAGTGCTCTTACAGGTGATTTGCTCGTGCCTGCTCCACGACAGCTCCTCTGATAGCCCTTTTTGGCTTCAGGGAATTTTTACAAGCATGCAGGGGGTGAATTATGGGTCCTCTGTGCCAGAGCAGCTATTGAATCTCTGCTCCTTTTCTTGTGCATTGGCAGTGGTGATTTGGAGTGCAGCTGAGGGCTAGATACAGCCTGTTTTCCTTTTGATTGCTTTGCTCCTGAATTTCATTGCAAAATTAGCCCTTTGACGTTAAAACTGTTTGCCCTTCCTCTTTTTAAGGAACATTGATGTTAATTTGTGCACAAATGGAGTTTTAAAATTTCCCTTTTAGAAGTTTTTAGCTGGACTCTTTCAGCTGGCTGTGTTGTGGCAAATGTTGCCTAGGTTACTATTTTATTAAGTCACTTAAATATTTGGAAGCATCAACAATAGTAGAGTGTGCTGAGGAAAATGAGGATGACATTATTTTAAAACACCAGTTTCCTGGCTCCTGTATTTCAGTCACACGATTTATCTCTGACTGAACATTTTCATGTGGTGCAGTTTCCTATTTTTAAACAATAGGGGAAAAAAAGAGGGAAGATAAGAAGAGCGTAACTGTGACCTGTTGACTTATTATGAGATCACGAATTCCTTTTAACTGATATTTATAGATTTTTATAAAAAATAGCTGAGATTTCAGCATTTTCTGGCATATATGCCTTTTTAGCCCCAGGGTCAGAAGTTAAGCTCTCATCTGAATTCTTTAGAAATCCTCTGTGAGGACACATAGCAATCATGGAAATACAAATTGTATCTGCAAGAAAAGTAACCAAGGGAAAAGAAAAATTACTGCATTTTGGTTTGTAAACTTCTCACAAAGTCCTTTTTGTGCTTTGACATCCCCCTATCTCAGAAAGCCTTTATAAAAGTGATCAGGAGGGAATAGCCCTTGTTAATTCTCTTTAATGGGGTTTCGAAAGGTCAGAAAATGTAGAAAGGCTCTTCTCCAAGAATCGGGATTATTTTTAATTATAAAGCAAGTTGGAGCAGTGCGAGTAATGAGCTCTCGGAGGTGAAGGGGGTCTTTGCATTAAGTAAATGTAAAACCAGGTCCTGGATTTAGGTCCTTTGTTATCTGAGGGGATTTTTATTTTCATTTTTTTTGTTACAATTGGGGATACCCCATTAGAAATTAGCTCTTAGACTGCAAGAACTGGCAGGCACTTAGTTAAACACATTAATTCTGCAAACTGTGGGAAAACGACACCCATTTCAGCAGATGTGCGATGCGTCTGGTGCAGATTTGCATAAGAATGCATATGCTTCTCTGTGAGTTTCTGCCTTGATTAAAACTTGCAGGCACCTTTTCTCTTCCCCTAGCGCCGTGTCTGCATTCTTGGATACTAATGGTTTAATTGAAAATACCGCCGTTTTTATTCTGTGTTAAGATAATTCGGTTTATTTACGCAGTGCTGCACTGTAGATGTGCTTGGTGTTGTACAGACAGGGGCTGCTCTGCTTGTCTTTTGGAATTTGTAGCCTGGACCGGAGAAGAAAGGATATAGAAAACGTGAAAAATGACAAATGTGTTTGGAGGTGGATGGGGGATTACACGGTGGAGTGTCAGGAGCTGGGAGGGGATTGTGTTTATTCAGTCCCGGCTTCCAAGGAGGTGTGGGAATGGAAATGGGTACAGTGGCGAGAGGAAGAGAAGTGTGGAGGAATCTGTGACTGAAAACGATCTCAGACTTAATCCCTCCCAATGTTAGCCTTTCATGTAGCAGTCTGAAAGGTTCTGCAGAAGCTCTTCACCTCGATACTGTTCCCAGCCTGGATGGCACGAAAAAAGCCATGGAAAAATCTTGTACAGATACTGTAGCATTAAATCTGAGAGTGCTTTCCGCACTCCCATAACAGGGAATTGAAGCAAGGTCCTGGGGGGCAGAATATTGGAAGAGATGTGAAGTTTGCTACAAGGAAGGAGAAACTTGACATGAAATTTCCAACAGCTCCCCAGTTCTGGAATAGCAGTGTTCATGTGTATCTGAATAAATTGGAAAGCCTAGAAATTCATGGCACTTCCACTTTTTGGGATATCCTTCACAGGGGAATTTAGAGTGGCTACACGGAATATAACAGTGTAACTGGATTTTCCCCCCTTGGGAGACACATCATCCTTTGCCAGTGAGGGTTTGGAGGGAATACAGGGGGGATTGGCACTTCTGGAGGGATTTCTATTCAATGTTTGGTACTTGAATTGCAGATAGAGTTAAAAACCTGCTTGCTTTCTTCAGGCTCTCGTTACTTGAGTCAGTGGATTGGCTTGAGATAAGCGGAGGTAATTCACACCCTCATTTAGCTGACTCTTTAGCGAACTGATACCGGCCTCAGCAAGATAGGGTACGGATGCTGCACCACTCAGCACCCCGTGTGCTACCAGGGTTCCAGGGAAAGGCGTGGAGGGCAGCAGTGCCTGGGAGGGCTGGGTCCAGGCCTTCAATCTCATTAAGAAATTAAATGATCACTTTGCTTCAGTTTTCTGTTCCATTTTGTCCTGGCCAGCGGTGACTGCTTCGTTAACAATTCCATCAGGGTTAAAGGAGGAAGGATCAGTTTCACTCACTTGCACCGTTCATTGCCTTGCTGTGTGAGTGCATCCAGAGCATTAATGGTTTTATTGGAGAGGGCTGCTCTGAGCTGGGAAGGTGAGGGAGTGAGGCACAAGTAGGTCAGATAACTTGTCCAAGGACATAAAAGAAACTTGACAACAGAAGCCAGGTCTCCTGAGACACCTACAGTGCTTTGCTTGCATGCTTTGGGTTGCACTGCTTCGTGCTTGGGGTACCCTTAAGCCTGCTGCTTTCCTTGGATCCTCTGTGACTATTTAATAGTCCTCTCAAATACCCTATTAGCTGTCACATCTGTAGGTCAGCAGGGCAGGATGCTCTCAAAGGGGAGACTTTAAGGCAGGTGATTATATATTACTGCTTTTTTTCTTCCCCCTCCAAAATCAAACCAACCAAACAAAAAAAAACAACTCCAAAACAACAAAAGCCAAAGGTAAATGTAATAAATTCCAAATGTAATAAATTTGTCTCATTACAGTGATAGCAGGCTGGACCACTGGTATGAAGGAGTTTGGGTAGCCAGTACTGATTAACTGCTCTTAATTTGAGAGCAGGGCCAGGTGTTTGCCTAAATCATTATTTTCAAGCAGGTAACTCTTCAGTGTAGACTGGGGGAGGAAAATATATCACAGATTGAGACTGGATAACCATATAGCACTGATGAAACCCCCTCAACATCCCTTCCAGGGCACTTGAGACCCGGTGCCACTGTGTAACACAGGTTTTGTTGGCTTTGCCAGCATTTCACTCATCCACAGTAGTTTTCCATGTTAGTTAGGTATTTTTTCTTAGGAATGCAGTGCACTAGGAAAGAAGTAGAGACAAAAAGCTTCCTGAAAAGATGTTTATTTACATTATGAGGATATACCTCAGGCTGTACAGACAAGCTGCTGCCTTTCCTGGCCTTCCTACTCTCTTGAATATACTGGAACACGTACATCACGCACCCAAAACACAATGTGCTCACACTTGCTAGGAAATCATTAGGCTTCCTCATCAAATAATGCTAAGTATTTCCTATTTGGAGGTATGTTTCTGTAATTATTTTCCATCTTTTTTTTTTCTTTTTGTTCAGGATAGTGGGTAGTTGATAGGTATCTTGGAAAATAAGGAAATAGGAAAGAAATCAACATCCTTCTAAGCCAGGTTTAAGAGGATTTATCTTCTAGGTGGCATAAGCTTATGGGGTCTCTTTCTCTCCTGTCTGACAGCACTTGCTTAGGATGCCAGTGAGGTGTGGGGTGATTGATTACCCTGCTGAATGGATTTCATGGGGTCCTTCCCTAAGTCCTTCCATTAGCTAAGGCCTTGCTCACTGAAGTTTTCCAATAGCCTCAACTGCTTGGAGATAATGACTTTTATATCCCGTATAGTGAAGTAGCAGAAAAAGTTTTATGGTCTTGCCATAAATATTTATGTCAGGTTTCTTTCACATACCCTTGGCTGGCGACTCCTCTGCTTGAAGAAGCTCCTGTGGTTGTTCATGTCAAGTTCTGTCAGCAGTGTGAGCTGAGGCCATTTCTAACTCAACTATCCCCCTTTTGATTCCAGTGGTTGCTGATTTCTCAATTTATAACCATTAAATCATTACAACCATTAAATCAAATTAAGGAAGAAAGCCTTTTTTTTTTTTTTTTGTCAGCCTAGACAAGCTTTATAGACGGAAGTAAAGCATTTTCCGCTCTAATTTCTTTTTTTTTTTTGGACTTACTAATAGGGAAGTCAGGAATGTGGAGTAAACAGCCTCTGTTCGCCGAAATGATGAATATGTAGGAGAAAGGATGATAAGAAGGAAGCAAATATTTTTTTTAATTCCAGACTGGTGCTGGAAATGGGGACTTTGCATCTTGTAAAAGTCAAAATATGTCTGAAACTTTGCTGGAAAAAAATTGGAGGGGAATGAAGTAATAACAGTTAAAAATCTAAGTGGTATGAAAAGGCATTAATTTTCCCAATTCTGGCACAAGCTGTTCTACTTTTTTTTCTTTTGTTTTTTTTTTTTTTTGGTCAGAACACATTGCTTTTTCTGTGTTAAAAAGCAGAAAAGGGTGAAAATACAAAACTGTCTGAAAATGCAGCATGGCTGTCAATGATAAATGTATGTTTGGTGTAAGAGCAGCACTCACCTAAATCATTGTGTCTCCAAGTTCTCTGGATCCTGATTTCATCGAGGTGTTTGGCCAGTTATCTCAAATTGGGCATTTTGGTAATTTGGGTTCAATGGCTCTCTTGGCCCCTTTAACCTGATCCTTATATATAATGATATATTGTCAGTTATGTATAATTATTCCATGTACCAACCAGTGACTGTGAATGATCCATAACTAGCAAGAGGTTATCTCCTTAGCCCTGTGTCTTGACTTAAACATTTTTTTTTAAAAACACTTTAAAAGCCCTGTCTGTATGAAGAATTTGAAGTGCAATAGCTGCTGCTGTCCAGAGACAATAAGTGTTTTCCTTGCAGTGGTCCAAATCCCTTCCCAGTATGGGCTGGAAACCAGACAGCCTGGGACACAGCAAGTGCTCTGATGGGAATTAAGGTAGTTTCCCATATGAGCAGGTTCCTGTAAATGGGTGCCAAGAATTAAATTGACCTGCTTCTTCCTTGCTGAGAAACTGCTTGCTATGATTGCAGGTTAAATTAGCTTTGATGTTTCATTAACATTTGGGGAAAGAGTGGTGAGAGTGGACTGCTGGGCCCTGGTTTTCCCTGCATTCAGGCTGATGACCTTTTATAGCTGGCTCTGCTGGGTTATCAGGGGTATCTGCTGGCCAGGCCATGAGGTCTCTTGGCTGACATATCCATCCAGTTGTAGAATGTAACCATCACATCTGCTTACAGATCATTCTGTGCCTAAATGGCTCGGAGATAACTTGGGAACGAATCTCAGGTTAAAGCTGTGGTGACAGAGGGGTGTTGTGGGGTTGATACCCAACAACATAAATCTTGGCTGTCAGGACTGCTGTTGTTGTCAGTGGAGTTCAGAAGGGTTATCGTGAGTTCAGTCTAAAAAGCATGCACTTAAGTTTAAAACTTAAAGTAGCTTTGCAGAAGACTTACAAAGGAAAAGTAGTGTATCACTTAGTGTGCTTAAATTTCATCCATTTCATCAGTTTACCAGTAGAAATGGTCTAGCTGTACTTTTGATTTTCATTTATAATAACCACCCACCTCTACAGCTAACACAGGATCCCTCCCTGCTTTGTTTTCAGACTTTATTGATGTGGCTTCTTGGTGACCTACTTTCACCACTTTAAGGTTGCCTTTTTCATTCCCTTCCAAAGGGAAGTGCCTTCCATGAGAAATGCTGGGAGCTCACTAGCCAGTCTTTAATACTGAGAGGTGAAAACCTGGACCAGACTGAGTGGCCTTCTGTTTATACCCAGGGTAGATGACATGACTGACTCCTGGGGACTCTCCTTACTCAGCTCTGTTGCTAACCATTCTGAGACCCTGGAGGTGGGTGTTTGGAGAATTAGGGAAGGAAATGCCTGTATTTCCTTGGAGCTTTCATTACTCATGACTGGAATTGGTTAGCCCTGTGACTCTTCAGGGCATTGTGTTGGCCTCTTGCCCTTGCAGGGGCCAGGAGTGTGTCATGTGCTTCTTACTTAAGCACTTGCTCAGCTGGAGGGAGGAACATCCCAGTTCTTACTCCTTTTGCTCATTCTGGGTATTCTTCCTTTGCATTGCTCCTGGTGGTTTTTCCCTGTAGTTTCCACTGGTGGTGGTGATTCAGTTTGAGGCTTAGCTGTATCTCTCTTCGATTAGTGGTGCCTTTGCTTTTTTGCAAGAGGGATGTGCTTACTTCTCTGTGGGGACACTTAAAAACCAGTTACTGTGATGCAGATGGGTGATTTTCAGCGGATACGTAACATTAGCTAAATTTTATGGAGGGATTAATGCCTCATTGGAAAAAAATAATTCACTTGTGTAATTTCACAAAGTGGATGTAGCATTTGTAATCATCATCTCTTAAAACTGGCTGCTTTTTTCCCCTGCTCCATGTCACTCCGGTGTCATACTGGTATAAACACTGGTTATCCTAAAGAAAAATCCCCTCTAGTCCTTTTTCTGGAACCTTGGTGGCTTTTGGGTTTCCAGCAAAGAGCAGCCAGATTTTTTTGTGTGTGTGTGCCTCTGTTATAAAATGAGCATGCTATTAATTTTAGCTGTGCAGTTTTTGCTTGGAACAGCAAAACAAACCATGAGGGAAATTGTTTTGGTGTGTGTAGAAGTAAAAGGATTTTCAACAAAGGTGATGTTCAGCAGCCGTTGAGGTCTGGGGATGAACTTGCCTTTGCTCCACCAGTGTTGGATGTGCAGTGCCCTTAACAATCCTGGGAAAACCTTTACCAGGAGGTGAATGGAGACCTGAAACTACAAGAGATGTTCACTGGTGCTACAGGTAGCAAGGAATTGGAGGAGAAAGCTCTTCTTGTAGCCCATTGGTGTAAACCATAATCCTCACTGCCTTTCTTGTTGCCTTGTATCATGTTTAACTGGATCTGGAGGTGGAATTATGCTGGTAAATTGAGTGTTGGAAGAGGCTGAGGAGCTAAAAATACAGCTAAAAGTGGCTGCATTGGAGTAATTCACCTCAAAAGGCAACCTGGGGCATTGTGCTGAGTACTCCCAGGGCTCTGAGGTTAAAGGAGCTGCAAGGGATGGGGCAGAAAAAGCAGAATTCAGCAAAAGCTGGGGTGCCAGCTGCAGTGTGGTGTCGAGCTCACTTCCCCAACGGTTTGCTGGATACACCAGCTATTTCTCCACACTTCTTGCCAGCAGGATGCTGGGTGAAAGAGGAGTGGTGCTGTTTTTGTTGGAAGCAGGCTCGGTACAAGAGGCCATGCTAGTCCAGAGGTACGGCATGTGAAAGCTCTTAGTGGTTTGCAGGGTTTTTAGGATGTCTTTTTTCTCAGGTTGAAATATCCAGCAGTGCCAGTGAAACATCAGTGCCCATGACAGATAGTTATGGAGTTTTATACCTTTATTCTTTTTTGTTTTTTTTTATCTTACCCTTCATCAGCAGATAGGAAACAATGAATGCAAATCTATTCCCCAACACGTGCAAATGCATTTTGTCGCTTGGAAGCCGAGCAGGAGCTCTGATGAATTACCAGCATCTGATTCCAGAGCTTTGACAATCTGCAATCTCCTTAATATTCTGACAAGCCACCGTGGGTATTATTCCGCTGTGTTTTTTCCCCTTTTGTATTCTTGAAACCCATATTGCAATCTGAATGCTGTTGGTTTAGGATTAAAAGAGATATTGGCTGGGTCTACGCTTTGCTCAATTTTCCTTTGACAGCAGAGGGGGGAGAGTGGATAGAATGATTCTCCTCCCCCCACAGTACAAATGAAGCCTGAATTAGAAGCGACTTTGAAAACTGAAGAGTTATCTCCTGTTCTGTTCATAATTGTGTCTAATATTATGAGTACCAGGGCACATAAATTATTCATGTGAAGAAGAAATCCTCAATAATTTTTTCTTGAGGAATCACAGCACTTCCAGGGAAAAAATCTTTCTGCCTCTAAAGACGTTAGGCAACTCTGCTCTGGATTCTCTGGCCAGGAGTATTATGCCAGTGACAGCTTATCTTTAGGAATAACTGCAGATTAATTTACATGTGTCTTTTAAAGTGTGGTTTGCTTACCCAGATGGCAATTGGATTCAAGCTGATGGTAATGTGGGGTCTATAGTAGCTCTCCAGCCTAAGGGCTGGCCATTTTTACCGTCCAGCTGTTTTCCGAATGATTTATTTCATTTTCCCACTTGGTTTCTTTGCCTCACCCCTCAGCTTCACTCTTGCTGCTCCCAGTACAGTGTGGGAAGAACAGCTGCACTTAGCAGCTCCAATAAATGACTTTATTAGAATTAGAATTGTGTCTGCGTTACACTAATGCCAAAGGTCTTAGTTCATCATGGAGCTTCTAAAAGAGATTGTCATCATTTCCACACTGCCTGCTTACAGTGGGGAAAGACAGCTCTGACTCAGCCCTGGAAAACAGGGATACAGGGAACTGAGAGCCACTGCTGGGAGATTTGTTCAGGCTTTGTCAGCAACAGAAATGTCTTTTTCCCCATTTATTGTACACTGAGTGTAACATGCAGGAGAGAGACCTGCTTTCAAACAGCTCAGGAATAAGGATGAACTGCCTTTCTCTCAGAATGATGTAAAAATGTCCTTAAGCTTGAAGATTTAATGTGGAAATTTAACAAATGTTATCCTAGGACACAGCAAAACCAGGGCTCCATCTCAAGCCTGCAAACTCTTCAGCATTCCTTGCTGAGAGAGAAAGAGAAAATAAAATGAAAACCTTACTCTTTTCAGGTGTTCCAGTGAAAAACAGGCTTGTGAGTAGGGAGTTGCCTTTTATTAGCTGTGGAGTAGCTCACATTTTGTCTGGCAAGATGAACGTTCCTTGCTGCTTTTCCCAGTTCTTTGAACTTTATAGCAATGGGAGTAAGTGCCAAAGGCAGTGGCCTTGTGTGCAATCCCAGGGCAGCC
This sequence comes from Campylorhamphus procurvoides, assembly GCA_013396655.1. Taxonomy (NCBI): domain Eukaryota; kingdom Metazoa; phylum Chordata; class Aves; order Passeriformes; family Dendrocolaptidae; genus Campylorhamphus; species Campylorhamphus procurvoides. The sequence goes on along the minus strand of WBMV01004382.1, from coordinate 192,696 downwards.
GTACCTGCAGTGCCCTGGGGGTGGAGCAGAGCAAGTCTGGGGGGTCAAACTCAACCCCAGGATCCACCTTGTCACTCCAAGGTCTGTAGGAAAAGTCTGGAGGAGGAGGTGGTGCCTGATGGTGCCAGGAGAGACCTTGTCAACAGGCTCCCTTGCCTGGGAGGAGGATTCAATTGGAAATGCTGCCTCTGGGCTTCACTTTGAGGCTTCCCATCTTTTCATATCTGCTGGATCAGTGTCAGCTGCTGCTTGCATTTCTCTGGTCGTTGGATCAAGAATGTTGGAAGCTCACTACAGAGCATTGGAGGATCATCACTGGAGGAGTACAGTGCCCAGGTGATGTGACTTCCAAGGGCAGTAGCAAAAAACATTGCCTCATTTTCTTTTCTATTTCATCTGTAGCTTGTTATTTTTCCAAATTAGTTGCTGTCTATGCTACACCCACCATGGCTCCTAAGCACAATTTTATCCCTTTGAGAAGTACAGCCCAAACAGCTTATTAACATCATTCTCCTTTATTTTGTGAAGAAAGGGTTAGGCAGGGAACAAGTTGTGTTAGTTGTCTTGTCAACCTTTTTTAACATTGCTATTTGAAGTGTTTCACTGGAACATCTCCACCTTTATTGTTGGTGAGTGGATGTTTTTGTGGCTGGTAGGCACAAGGTATGAGTTCCCATGTACACTTCTCTGCCACTGCTGTTTTTGCTCTCACTCAAATACCAGTTGTTCCTTTTGAGTAACTTGTGCAGTGGCAGAGTGGGTAGAAAAAATGGGGTTTGATTTGTATCTCTGCTAAGGTGTACCTTTGTCTTGAAGAAAAGAGAGGTTGGTATTTTTAAGGCAAATAATGTATTTTCAAATATAGTGTGTGGTTTTAGTTGGGCTTTTTTTTAACTGTTCTACTTTTAACTGGAATTCTGTGGGTGAAGTGCTAGAATAAAACTCTGCAGCAGCTTGATGCTGTGCACCCACTCTGATGGAAAAGCAGAAGGAAAAATACCAAGGAAGCTGGGGAAATGGGCAGCAGCCCTAAAACCCAAACTCTGCCTAATCCCTCCCTTATTCGATCATGTTACTGCACTCTCAGGAGTTCACAGGCAGCCTGAAAGCAGAGACTGAAGTTCTTCAAGGGAGATTTGACAAATCCACCTGTCAGTGTCACCAGACAACTGATTTATCATCTCTGACAAGTAGAAAATTGCTTTGACTTGTCTGCAGGACAAGTAAAATTTAGTAGCAGTGATGGGTTATTTTAAAAATTGTCATGATCATGTAAATCCTGTTATCTCTGTAACCCAACACTAGCAAATTCTGATCTGTAAAATGACATTAACTTGCTTGAAAAAAAAAATTAAAGATGGTCTCGTATTAACAGATAACTGGACATTTCCCCCCCTCAGTTCATTTTTAAATCCTGTTGCCTTTCAAAGCTGACACTTGTGTCTCTCAGCCCTGTTTCTCTGGTAATAGAATATTGAAGGAGATGTCTTTTAAAGAAAAAAACCAGCATGTAGCTACATCACATCATAAAATACAAAGGAAGAAAGTCTGCTTAATCTGACAAAGCATCAGTGTTTAGGCTATAAGCTCATTATGAGGCTTGTGTAGTGGGAGCTGATTTTTTCAAATTAATTTCTATGATTACCATAATAAACATTTAATAATATCCTTCCCTCATATCCTCAGCAGCTGAATATTTCAGTAGGTTATCTGGTCTTTCACGGCAGCCTTTATCCCCATCAGCTGTGCATGATCTGCTTACAAGAATGCTTATAGGTATTTCCAGTTTAATTTCATGTTCCAGGTTGTGCTGCTTCAGCAGTTTCTCTCAGTGCCTTTGAGATGTTCCCAGACAACACTTTGGGAGTATCGAGACCTTTGAATTTCTAATTTTATTTGGTAGTCAATGCAAAGAAGTTGCATCTTATTGTATTTAAATCTTTCAAGTGTCTGGAGAACGATTTGCTGTAGCAAATATTCAACACCTTGAACAGCAAGGCTGGTGCTGCAGCATTTTGTTTGGTGTGTTATTTGCTGACAGCAATAAGTGGAGCCTCGTGTTGTGCTGATGCTGTGACTGAAAGGCTGGGGGAATCTGGAAAGTCAGAGGAGGATTTGTTGGGATTAGGGATCTGAGCGGAGCTGCCTCCAGCTCTGGGGTCCCCAGCACAGGGAGGACATGGAGCTGTTGGGGCAGGTCCTGAGGAGGCACCAGGATGATCAGAGGGATGGGGCAGCTCTGCTGGGAGGAAAGGCTGGGAGAGATGGGATTGTTCAACCTGGAGCAGAGAAGCTTTGGAGTGACTTAATTGTGGCCCTGGAAGTGCCCAAGGCTGGATTGGATGGGGCTTGGAACAACGTGGGATAGTGAAAGGTGTCCCTGCCCACGGCAGAGGGTTGGAATGAGATGGGCTTTAAGATCCCTTCCAACCCAAACTGTTCCAGGATTCTATAACCCAAAACTACTGATGGTTTCTTGAAGCTGGTGAGGCTCCAGGCTGTCACACTGTGTAGGCTTGGTCTTGCAGCTCAGCATTCTGCTATTGCTTTTCTTCACTCACAGTTCGTGAGAACACTGGAAATGTCAAAAAATACCATACTGATCTAGGCATGGTCATAACATACTTGTACGGGGATCCTTTGCTTGCATCCAAAACCTTTCTTCATTACTGGCTCGGTTTTCCATAACAACCTCATGTTCAGTATGTTGTCCATGAGTCCTCCAACGCTCCTGCTTCCTGGGTTTCTTCCCCATCAGTAGCTTTGAATATTTGTCCTCTTGCTCAAGTGTCATTTTGTCTCGCACTATACCAAGTTTGTTGTCAGTGAGTAGAGGAGCTGCAGCACGTTGGTGAAGAGATCTGAAAGCTGCAATGGGAAGCCTAGATGAGCATCTGAAATCCAAGTAAAATGTCCCTGCAAAATACTGTCTTAATCATCAGTGCCAGTATGTAAAACTGATTTTTGCCACCTGTCTCTTCCACCCACAGTTCCCCCTCACCTCCCATCCTTTGCCTGGCCCTGCTTTTTGGGCTGTGGGGGTGGGACACCTATTTTCAAAACAAGATGGATCAAGTGCAGTAGCCAAATTTCCTGACCTAAGAAAACCGCAGGAGGATAATTTAATAGTTGTCAAACCCTCCCAACAAAACCTCTGTAATGCAAGGATAAAGTGGGTGACACTTCTGCAGTAATTACATCCCCTAGTACTGAGGAGAGACAGGCAAGTCTAGATGTGCTTTGATTTTGGTTTTTTTTTTTCCTTTTTTGAAGCTACCTGGTTGCTGGCAAGTGACAGGAATATTGCTATTGTGAGGCTTTTTTCAGGGACAGCTTGTCAAGAAATTGTGTCCTCCCAGAATTGCACTATTTTAAAAGGGGAGCTGGTGCAGGATTGTCTGCAAATGAGGAAGTAAACAAAGGCTTTGGAATTTCTCTCTGATGCAGAGGAACATGTTCATTGCTGCAGGAAGAAACTGTTTCTAAGAAACTTTGGAAAAAATGGAGGAAGAAAACAGCAGTGCTTGAGCCTGTGACCTGCTACACACTTTGAAAGCCTTCCAGCATCAGCGTGGATGCAAGTGGTAAAGATGGAAGATAGGAGCTAAAAGCACCTCTAATGAAAACACTGATAAGACCAGAAGGAGCAGGTCTTGCTGTAAGGATGAAATGCTTCTTCCACTTGCATTTCAAGCAACGTTTTGCTTTTTTAAAAGTGTTTGAAGAAGACAGAGATAAAGCAGGAGACATGGTAATTACGCAGAGGAGCTCAGCTCGTTTACTTCTGACACGTCACACCAACCATTAAGTCAGGGGATGTGACAGGAGCAGGTTTAGAAGGTTGTTTTGCTAAGCATGAGCTGTTAGTTGGTTTTTCCATTCTATTTTAGTTGTAATTTTGTCTTGTAAAATCGGTGAAGGCATAAATACATATACAAATATTAGGGCCTTTTAAACTTGCCCTGTTTCCAACAAGTGGTGTAGGAAACTGCTGCTGCCTATTGACCTTGTCCCTCTGAACATCAATAATAATGTTTATTTTTCACCATCTCAAATGTCAAGTTGTTGATTTCAGTGGTTTTGACCTTCATTTCCTGTTGGATTGAGACATCTTTTTCTTCTTCTTCTTCTGCTTGGATTTGAAGATTGACTATGAGGAAGCAAAATCTTTTGCTTATTTTAAGCTATGCAGCACATTCCATACTTTTTCTGCTCTCTGTTTCAACTTGTGATATCTCAGCTTCCTCCTCATTTATTCCAAATACATCCAAAAAAAAAAAAAAGGGGTTGTCTCTCTTCTCATAAGGCTCTAAGTCTTTAGCAATGCTATTATTCTCAGCAGGCTGAAGTTCACAGGCTGATGATGCTTAAAGTGAGAAGCAGGCAGAGTAAAGGAATTCCTTTGTTATCGTGCTCAGATTTTTCTCAAGTGGGAAAATAAAATACCCTGCTGGAAGTTCAACAAGATCTGATCACCAGTGTTGAGTTTTGAAGGGACACAATCAGTAACAGACTGACAGTGTGATGGAAGGAAGATGGACAGCATCTGCTATGCCTGAAATTGTACAGACTCTGTTCAGGAGACCTTGTTACCTGGGTTAAATTTTACCATAGTTTTGCATGTTCATTTAAACATTTTAAGTAACTTTTGGCAGCTGCCTTAGTTCATACACGTGACTGGTTTCTTCATGTCTTCCTTTTTGCCCTGCAGCCTTGTTAATCTGATCCTTCTTTCAGATAGCATCATCAAAATAATCAGGCTCATTAGAAAAATGCCAGGTTTTTACCATCATCTCAATATAACCTGTATGCATCTACTTTTTGTAGCAATGGTGTATCCAGGCTTGCCTTTTTGGCTTTTATTTTCTGGCTTTTTCCTTTCCCCCAGTGTATTATCAGCTGTGGGAAATGAACCAAGAGCAGGGTCCCCTGCATGATGTCGGGGCTCAGGACTGCAGTGGTGACTTATCTGAAGCCTTGCTTGAGTAATGGCTCTGTCAACATTTGCTGAAGGGGATAAATTTTGCTTCCTTGGTCACAGAGTGCCAGGTCCACCTTTCTGTCAACACCTTTGACTCCTTCTTTGCTGGCTCAAAAAAACCCACCAGACTTAAGTAACCTGGCCAGGTTGGAGGTGGAGGGACAGCACATTTGAATCCTGAACTCATTTCAACAGTACTTTGATTATATGAGATGGAAAAGGTTTCATTGCTCTGTGTCTGCTCAGTATCAGTGGATCATCAGTGTATCACTGTGAGTGTGCTGAAGAAAAATATTCTTAAATCAAACTTTGAATACATTCCCTTTTTTTCTTCTGCTTGTGGTCAGAGAGATTGGGGTATTTTCTGTCCCACTTTCCTCCTTCTCCCCAAGCTCTCACTGAGAGATAAACAGGATAGCTCAAAAATTGGTATCAGTTTTGCATGCAGTGACCTGCCAGACTCTGTGCATGGGGCTTTGTAGAATAATTACCTGAAAATGTGGGTGCTCTCTCTTAGAGTTGACCCAGGACCTCCAAACTGTTCTGGCTCACTGCCCTAGAATAGTGTATTTGTAGAACATTTGCCTTTATGCAGCAAAAGCAAATCTACCAGATCCCCCATTCCCCAGCAAGATTTCTGTCACTATAATTCCCTTATCATAAACACAGCAACTTCACTTGCCCCTGAATCCTGGCCCATCTGTCTCGGATTTACTAGAATAGTATCGTGGTTTAAATAACATTCCCTTCCTTTGTGGAAGCAGGCATTTATTGTTTTATCTGCAGGAAGAATTGATGAATATTAGTGTTTGCAGGGATCAATGGTGTTTTATCATGGGCTTGTAGCAATAGCCTGTCTGGCTGCACCTGCTGTCTGAGACAAAGTGCAGGGAGAAGTGACTTACAGGATGCCATCCAGGCCCAGAGGAGAGCCAGCACTGCTCTGTCTGTAAAAAGGACATGTTTATAAGTGATTTTTTTTTCTTAATTTCAGCAGTCTGTTTGAACTTTGAGTTTTATTTTCGTCACCGAGTGCCGATCCCAACTCCTTTTCCCACGGGGAATAAGGAAGGATGACGTGCTGCAGGCTGGGGACAGGGATTTGTTTGGGTGCTGTACCATTTGATTAGGCATCCTCAGTGATCCAAACCCGCTGCTTTTTTAACCTACCTAGCATGGAGCTGAACTTCTTTTCAAGTCAGAGTCCCTGGCATATTTGTGCTGATTTCACAAATAGTGAAACTTTATTTTCCAGTTTTACAGGCTGATTTTATGAAAACCAGGGAGAAAATCATCCTCTGGTGTAACTAGCAGGAATAACCATGAAACCTTTCCTGTAGCTTTCCAGTTTCTTTTCTGCTGACACTTTTTCTTGCTGCAGTGCTTTTTGCAATACTTTTTTATCTACTTTATTCCTGGCTTGTAGCAACTGCGAGGAATCTTTTAAATAAGGACAGTTGTTAGTGTGTGTGGGTTTGAGAAGTTATGAATTCACAGCCACTTCTATGTGCAGGGAAAAAATAGAACTTTTTTTTCCCCCAGTCTTAATGATTCTGTGATTTTTGGGGGAGGGCATCAGGCATTTCCAGGGTCATTTCATGCTGCTGGATCCTTCTGCATCCTCCAGCCTGTGCTGGATCCTCTGGTGGGTTTAAGAGTTAAGACTTCAGCATTGTAAGTCAATTTATGCACATGCCCTGCTGCATTGGAAAGCTTTATTAATTAGAGGCTTCTCTTATTTTTCCCTTGATATTTTACTGCTCTCATCCTTGCTGATCCCAGGAGGAGGTGGTTCCCCAAAGATACAGCCCAAGGCACAGTCATTCCTGCTAGGAGGAGACGTACTAACCTGGTTTAGTGCTGGGCAAAGGCTGCTGTGAACTTGCCTCCAATCATTGATTTGCCACTCCCAAAGAAATGAGTAGTCTGTCCTTTGTTGGATCACCTGTTTACTAGCCAAAGTTTAGGAATAGAAGGGAAAAAGTAGTATGTGTGCTGTCAAAGTGCCTTCTAAACGTTTGATTATAGGGTTAGGAAGAAAATCATACAGCAAGAAAACACAAGTGCAGATTAAACATGAAAATGGGATTCTTGCTCAGCTGCTCTGGGAGCCTGGCAGCTCGTTCTGCTCTCCTTGTGGGGCTTTGGGATTTCTTCAGGTTTCCAGTGCTGTTGCTGAAATGGCTCCTGAGTGCAGCCTTCCCCCTGAGCCTGAAATGCAGTGGCCCAGGAGCTGTGCTCTGTCCAGGCTGGGCTTGGAGAGCGAGGGTGGGAGCAGGAGAGCTCTCCCCTTGTGCTCTCAGATGAGAGAAAAACCAGGGTGAGAGTCTTGTCTTCATTTTTCTGCTTAATTTGCACATTACTCATACATCTGGAGGTTTCTTGCAGTGTCTGTGGGCCTTCAGTCTGTCCCTGTTCCTCAGGGTTTGGGACCTCAGTTGTCCACAGACTTGATGCACTTCCTACCATCCCTTTCCCTGCGAGCCGTACATGAAGGCCAAGTATGACAGACACATGACAGGTTTGCCATTCCCTGTTGGGTTTTTTCCCCCTTTAAACTACCTTCCTTCCTTTCCCACCACTTCTTTTTAGCATTTTTAGCCCTGTAATGTCCCTGCTATAATTAGCTCTGAGCATGACTGCTGTTATCTTTACAGGGTTTAATTTTTAAAAGACGGTCTGGAGGAAGCAATGCTCGTTTGGCTGAAATCCTTTTATTGTTCTGGCCGAGCAGCCAGCCTGGTGATCACAACACAACTTGTAAAAACTTATCTGCTTGTCCTCTCTCTTGGTTAAGGGTTCTGATGTACCATGTGATGTACAACTTAAAATATTACACACACACCCTCCCTGCAATGCATGCACTGGTTTATTGTGGTTTGGTTTGGAGTGGTATAATTTATCTGGGTCATCAATGAAAATAAGCTCAGGGTATTATATGCAAAGCAAATCTGATTTTTGACTTGTTCCCTCCTGAAGAAGAGTTCGATGTCTGTTGTTGACTTTTTGCAAAGGTTGGGACCCAAATGTACGGAGGGAAGGGTTTTTCCTTGCTTTGGAGCCTGTACCAGTGGAGGCTGAGCTGGTGAGGTGCCGTGATGGAGGCTGTGCTGTGGTGCTTCCCTGGGCTGCCAGAGCTAACTCGGACATCCCAAGGGACTCTGCTCTGTCCCTTTTGCCTCCAGCTGCCCGTGGCTGTCCATGAGCTCTGCCACACTCCTTTGCAGTGGCCCTTTGGGTTTTAATCCATGGCTCGCCCAGGATAACTGGTCCCCCATCCACTCTTTTCCTTTTAGCCCTGCGAGTGAATTTTTTCTCCACGGTTACCAGTGTGAAATGAAAAAAAATTAAATTAAACAGGATACAGGAACAGTAACTTTGACTTCACCTTGCACCATCTTGCAAACAAATCAGCGGCTATCGTGTGCCCTTCCCAGAACTGGGTGTGGTGGCTGAAATAAAACATCTCGGGAGTACAAAGAGAACACAGCCCTATTGTTTCTGGGCAGGCAGAAAGATGACTTCTGAAGACTAAAGTGTGGGGTTTGGTACTTCTTTGGTGCCTTTTTAATTTTTTTTTTTCTTGTGGGTGTCTTTTTTGTGTCCTTTCTTTCCTGAAAGTAGGATATTTGTGCTGCTCTTGCCACCTTTTCTCCAGTCTTTATTATTTTATTGATTATCTAAATAAAGTAATTTTACAAGGACCCTCAGGGCCCATTGAAGTATCTGCTCCAATTTAATTGAAGAATTTCAGCTCGTGGTAGCTTAGCTTTGAAGTGTTGCTCTGCACTGGGGAGGGATTGCTCCGAAGGAGAACCTCCCTCCACAGTTGCCTCAGTATTGAGCCTCAGAGAAATGTTCATATCCTTCTCTCTTCCTCCTCCTCATTGTTTTATGGTCATGCTTACAGTGATCTTAAATTTCGTTTTTAGTTTTCAAGCCAAGATTTTCCTTATGTGTTTTATGCAGGAGTCAGTCTTGTGCCTTAAATTAAGTCTAGATTTAGTGCCTAAAGAGCAAACAGGGCAAGAAGGCTTCCTGCATAAGTGACATCATTTTTCTTGCTGCATAAACCTGGGTTTATGACCATTTCTTTACTGGCAGCAGTCCCAGAAGGTTTCTGACTAGATGCTCATGCATGCCTGTGTCCTGCTTTGTGACTTTTACCCATGGATGGGATCTCAAGTGTCCCTGGTGTAAGTGTAGTTGGAATGTTCCTCTTGGAGAAAGGCTGAAGGAAGTAGCTGGACTCGGCCCAAGGATGAGTAGTGGGAAGGCTGAGCACTGTGTTCTGCAGGAGGAAAGCCTTAGGGACTGGGGGAGAGTCCCTGGGGTCTGGGAGCACTGGCCTCCCAAAGAACCCTGGAGGAGAGTCCCTGGGGTCTGGGAGCACTGGCCTCCCAAAGAACCCTGCGTGCTGGTGTGGCCTGACTGAGGTAAGAGGGAAACCACACTTAATAAAAGAGTAATTTATGATTTGGCTTCTTGTGCCAAGTCACTACGTGTGGAGATGGTCGTTCTCAGCAGCATAAGGAGTGGTCTCTGTGTTTGATTTTATTCACTCCAAACACTTAGTGACCCCTGAGTGTGTTAGAAAGGAAGTGATTTTAGGGTGGGTTTCCCCCAAAAAACACAAAGGAGTGGAGCATGAGCTTCTTCCCTTGCAAGCACCTGCTGCTGTGGGACCTTGGGGTGTCTGAGCACAGCCCCAGGTTTGGCATTTCAGCAGTTTCCTTACTGATGTAAATTCACATAAAGTAACACTTGACATTTGTCTTTACACTTTTGTTTTCATTTGCAATCAGCATTGCTCACTTAAAAGGTTTCCCTTTAAAGTCTGGTGCTACGTTTTTTTTGTATTTGATCTTCCACATGTGTTCTTATGTGGCTTTTCTTTTGGAGAAATTCTGATAAAAATGGCTGATTAAAAAAATAAATTATAATTCAAGTACTCAGCTTTACTACAAACCTGATGAGAAAAAATTTAGAATATTAGCATCTTATCAGAGCAATCATTTCATGTTGTTTGCTGCAGTGGACTAATGTTTGATCCTTGAGTCTTGTTTGGAAATATAAAACTAGATATTTTAGAAGCTTCCTCTCTGTTTCAGACTGAAAGCTTAGACTGCATAAAATCCAAGTATGGTAGAGCAAAATGTGCTGGTCAAATGAGAGAAATATTTGACGTCCCTCAGCTCTGGTAACAAAAGGCCCACAGTGTGTGGAATCCCTGATGCCAGCTGTGTTCAAAGTTGCTGACTTGGCCTGTGGCTGTTCCCTGCTCAGACAGAATTACACTTTCATAGGCACAGTCCAAGGTGTGTGCAGTTTTCTTTTTTTTGAAAGAGAAAAAACAAACATATGCACAAATATAAGCAGAGGAGTATGGCAGAGATGCAGAATAAAAAGCAGGCAACAAAGCATGTTTGTTTATGAGGGTGTCTATGTGAGTAATTTTGGTTTTGACTATGGTTGGCCACACCTTCGTTTCTTTATCCCTTTTTCCTTTTGTTCATCTTCCCGAGTGCTGCAGCTTTGCCTAATTCCTTGAAGAGGAGTGTAATAAAATGATAGTATTTCTAAGGAATGCAGCATCACATCTCTGACTGTGCAGCCTTCCTTGTGTTTGCTCTTTGACTTCTTGGGCTCTGCCACATGCAAATAATCCTCCTCTTTCAAGGGCTTCTCCTGTGTGTTCAGTTGCATGTCATATAGAGCAGCTCCTGCTGGGTGCTTTTTTGCTTTCTCCGTGTTGTAATGAGGGGAGGGGAGTAATGGAGAAGCATTTCCCTTTTTTCCAACCACTGTTAAAAAACCAGAACAATCCATAACATGTCCAGGATGCCAGTAGGGCTGTTATTTGTGAGGATCAGTATGCTGTGCCATAAAGTGTTTAAACAAGGGTGAGAGCTGGGCATGGATTTGATGATATCCATAGTGGCTACTTGCAAAAAGAAGAGATTGTGATATTCCTTAGCAGAGTTAAGTATTTTCCCAAATATGCTTTTTTCCAAAATCAAGGTTTTTAAGTGTAGGACTGTGGTAAAGTGGAAATAATCTGAAGTTGTAGAAAACATGCACATATTTTATGTGATTAAGTAAGCTTGACCTGTGAAGGTAAATATCTGTTTTACAGTGTCATTTACACAAGGAAACAGCCAGGAACACATGTTTCTTTGAAAGATGACTCTTTAGGCTACACCAGAATTTTATGAGGGGGCTCTTGGGATCAGTTTGCTCTACAAAATGCTTTGTGCTGCAGTAGTAATTCTCCCCGTGCGGAGGAGGATGGCTGGTGGGGCTCTGTCAAAGGGCTGCTGGGCTGGGTAATTCCCTGACACATCTTCCTTGCTGCAGGAGAAGCTGCCTTCTGAAGTCAGAATCACTTTCACAACAACAAAACTGTTAGGAAGTGCAGGGCTGTGATTTTTGCTTTGCTAGTGCAGTTGGGAAACCCTCCAATTTAGAGGCAAGCTGAGAATTTCTATTGCTAATCTGCTATATAAAGGCAAATTAGAATTAACTGATGTACTTCTAAATGGGGCCTGTGTGAGATGAAGTTCCTCGTAGTGTAATGCCCTTTTTTGTTTTTAAATAGCACGATTTATTATTGTGTAAGTAGGTAATTCCTCGCTGCTGAGAACCACATGGCTGCTCTTCCCTTGTGCCATCGCCGCTCCCTTGCAGCAGAACGTGCCTTTCAGAATGCCATTGATTGAGCTGTAGCCCCTTGGGGGGCTGTATTTAGACTCTCTGTTAATAGATCAGCTCGTTCATGTAATTACCGAGCTCTGACAGAGCAGCTTCTGGAGCTCAGTGCACGTTATCCCTCTCCATTTGCTGTCTGGGAATCACAGGACAGCCCTTCACACTTGGCAGGGAGTTTACGCCCTTAGAAAATGAAGAAACAGTTTTGTAGCTCCCAACAGACCTTTCAATAAATATCAGCGAGTTCCGTTTGTCCGTGGGATAGTAGGAAAGTATTTCCCTGTCTGATTGTGTATCATGACATCATTGGCTTGAAATGACACCTTTTGGAAGTGCCTCTCCTACTGGGATGCGTTGGAGTGACAACTCCCATCCGTATTGGGAATGGGCTTCCCCAACTTCTCGGCTGAAGGATCCTACACGAGGCCATACCTGGCTCTGCTGCCGCCCCATTCACCTGACTCTGGGGAATCCTGGCCACTGCTGGGGACAGGATTCTTGCATTTCTATGATTTTAGTTGTGTTTCAGCGGGATGAACGAGACAGTGCAGAGACAGAGAGAAAGGCTTTGTGGTTTTTATTAGCAACAACTGTGCAAGCAGACTTAATTTGGCGTTGTGAAGCCCGCTGGTGGTGATCCAACTTTACCCCTCAGCTGTTGCTCCCTGCATTGCAGAGCACTCTGTAATCTAGCAATTTCTCATTGTCTCCAGCCACTGCCATTTATAAGTGGGACTCGGGTTGCAGAGCAGATTAACTGAGCATTCCCTTTTATTTTTAATTTTAATATGAGCGTTTCCTCAAGTCATTGGAAAAATACACCTGGCCCTTACTAGGCCTGGGGGTATGTGCTTATTGGCTGAGGTGGAAAATACCTGTATGATCTTGTCCCCTATGGTTTTATAGGAAAGAAACAGTAATACACACTTGGCTATGACACTTCCTTTATTTCATCTATTCTCCCACTCCCAAAACAACCACTCTGGCTTTATTCTTTCTTGTCTTCCTCCTCTCTCATTTCCTTCTTCTGTAGTTCATGGTATTTCTCAGCCTGTCTCTTTTGTCTGTGTGCTTCCCTTCCTTACTGCTGTCCCACGTGCAGCAGAGGTGCCATCTTGCTGATTTTTATATTGAAATTCTTATTCTTTGCACAAAAATGGTACCCCTGGTGGAGAAGGTTTCTCTCTTGGGAAGTAAATTTTTGGCTCCCTATTGCTTCACCTGGTTGCAGTCCAAGAGCCTGTCAAGTGTCTGACTTACCCCCCTCCTAGAAAGACTTGAGCAACTTTGGCATAACATCAGCTGCACCCAGAGGTTTTTCAGCCTGCTGTTGACTCAGTTACACTCGCAGGAAAGTAACAAGTGGCTGTTGGTTACTCTGCTTCAGTAAACAAAGACAACTGTTGCTCATGCTTCAGAATATTGCTGATTTCTGCAGTAAAATTAGCACTTCCTAAATGCCACCCCTGCTCTTGCTTTTACCCTCTCCAGACAAACGTTTGGAGATGAGGAAAGAGAGGAAGGGAGGTGGTGGTTCTTGCTTGGAAGCCTCTAATTGCAGTTCAAACAAAAGCCCAGGACTACAAGCATAAAGGAGGAGAAAATCCCAGATTTTTATAGCATGGCTGGAACCTGGTGTGAAGAAACGATCTGAGTTTTAGTCTACTACATCTTGTAGCTTTTTTTCTTTCACCTACTCTAAGGTACAAGTGCCTACTCCATGGCAGAGGGGTGTGTGTGCGCTCATGTAAAGGTCTTATTGGGAAAACTGATGAGAAGAATTGTGTGAAACAATTAACAACTGCCCTTCTGTTCTGCTGGAGGAAAAACAATTCCTTCATTACACTGTGCATTCAGACTTTCACACAGCCAATGTGTAAATCCCTGCGTTTTCAAAAAGGGCACTTTTGGTTCCCATGATGACATGGGGCCAAAATGCTCATTTGAGGTTTTATGAGGGAAAACTCTTTCCTTTGCCCATGGATTTCCATGGGCCTTTAGGGTTATTTTGGAGAGCAAATTACAAGATTCTCATGTGGTTCTCAACTCTTCTGTTTTCCTTACGAATGTACTCCAGTTGAGGGATTAAGAGGGGGTTTCTGGCAGCTGTCTGCCAACAGCAAAAGTACAATCTCCTGTGCACTCACAGCCATGAAACGTGTCTGTCTGTGGTGGGGGAAGAGGGAGATCCCGGGAAAGAAAGGCAGAGACCAGCAAGTTGCAGTTGCTGTTCTCAAGGAGGACCTAAGCAGTCTGGCCTCCCACACTCCCAATTCCTCGTTGGAGGATCTCTCCAGGTGGAGGGTGGCTCTGCACGGTCCTCTCCCACAAGCCCAAGGTGCTTTTTGGGGTTGGTGCTGCTTATTTTCTGCTGGAGCAGTTTGATAAAACACCTAAACCAGTATCAAGCTCGCTGCCACCAGAATTTTTTCTCCTCTTTTACTGGCCCTGGAGCTCAGTAGTCCTGGGGTGGATGGTTAGAGGAATGCTTTGGGAGCGAGGAGTGACTTGAGTCAGCTGGTGGGGTTCACAAGGTGTAGGATTCCATCCTCTTGGAGGGGATAAACTGGTGGCCATGAGCTGTCTCAAGGGTGCAGCTCCCTGGAATGGTGACAAGCTGGGGGGACAGAAAGGCTTATACCTCTTGCATTTTTACCTTAGATTTAAGGGAATATTTTACTATTTGAAAGGAAGAAAAATTGCCCTGTGTTAAAGTTTTTTTTAAAAAGGGTTGTTTTGGTTACCTGACCTTCTTGGTAAAGAAAACCTTTATGTTAAAGATTAATATCTGCATCCTCCTCTTATCATATTGGCACCCACAATAAACCTATTCCAGGCTTCAAGAATTACCCACAGAGCTGCACTGAGTAAATTTGATATCACCAGGGGGTGACTGAGAGAGAGGGAAATGGATACCTTTGAGTCTCTTCTACCTTGCAGAGCAGCCAAAGCTGCAATTACTGTCAGTTAACTGCATGTTTTGTTATTTATAAAGATAAGGTAGCTCACTAACAGAGTAGTAGCTGTGTTTTATTATTTTACCTTGGCAGTATCCTACAATAAAATAGGAAATTTATTAGCATGCTAATGAATTATGTTCTCTTTCTGCAGTGCACCAGCAACTGAACTGTGTGAGGAGACACTTGTTCTTTTGTCTTTTTAGCATCTTTTGGCTGGAAACCCTCCCCTAAAACAAGAGATGTGAGGGAGGCTGCGCTCTGATGTGTTTGGTTTTTTTTGTACTGGTGCTGACAACAAAATCATTAATCTCACCTCCCAACAGAGCCAGTGGCAAGGACTGGGAACAGTCCTGTGGTAACAGCAATCCGAAGTGAGATGGATGTTCTGCAGGTGCAACAGCATTTCCTCCCTATGCTGAACACAGTCCTAGAAATACACCCCTGTCTCTTATACACCCCTCAAAATTATATTTCTAGAGATGCCTTGTCCATTTCCAGCTGTGTAGATCTGTTTACACTGGGCTAAGGACTGCAGAGTCGTGTAAGGACCAGGTGAATATGTAAAGACTAATCCAAATGCACATTTCTTCTGTTTTCACCCCACTTAATCTGTTGTAGACTCCCTCCCTAGTTTTAGCTTCCCATCCTCAGTCTCCCTGACTTCCCCCTTCCCTTTTTTTCTCCCTTGCATCCTTCAAACGTGTGGTTTGGTTCAGAAGCTGTGATCTCCTGATAGTTCATTTCATTTAAAAGCACCTTAACCTGCAGAATGAGCCCCCGGCTGTTGGCTGTTCATTTTGCAGTGAATTTCCTGTTTGTCTGGGTGCTGGGCTATTCACTCGGCAGCTAAAGGAGGCAATTAGGCTGCTGAAAGCTACTTGTGGCTGAGATGTGCCAGGCTGGCACACAGGGCTGTGTGTCAGCCACAAAGGCTTTCCCCCTTTACTGGCGGTGGCATCATTTGTGCAGCTCTTTTTCATCTTTCAGTTCAGATTTCCCATCTTCTGAATTTAGCTTCTTGTATTTTTGTTTTCTGATTCACTTTTTTCTTTTGTCTGGCTCAAATTGCATCTCAGAATCAATACTTGGTATGTCTTTCCTTGCACGTTTATGCA
The DNA here is from genome assembly GCA_013396655.1 of Campylorhamphus procurvoides. NCBI lineage: Eukaryota > Metazoa > Chordata > Aves > Passeriformes > Dendrocolaptidae > Campylorhamphus > Campylorhamphus procurvoides. The sequence goes on along the minus strand of WBMV01004382.1, from coordinate 176,932 downwards.
GAAAATTGTCTGTTTCCTGAGGGAGGGCAGTGGCAGAGGAGAGAACAGCCTGCAAATTCTTCCTTATCAAAACCTTTTGTTGACAGAAATTAAAACCACACTTTTTTTTCTTTCTTGAGTGCACCTTAAAATACTGGATGAAATCCAGCAAAGTGAATTTGTTCCTGAGAATGTTGTGCAAGAGGTGAGATACACTTGTCACTGTGTAGATTGTATTTGGGGGGAATTTTTTGCCTCATCCTTGCAGGTGCTGTGTAGAAGTAGAATAGACAATCAAACTGCCTATTTTGTTTTGCCCCCACCTGTAGCTGCTGATAGGATAAGGGGACACAGCTTTAGGCTGAAGGAGGGTAGATTTAGATGGGATATTGGGAACAAATTCTTCCCTGTGAGGGTGGGCAGGCCCTGGCACAGGGTGCCCAGAGAAGCTGTGGCTGCCCCAACCCTGGAAGTGTCCAAGGCCAGGCTGGATGGGGCTTGGAGCAACCTGGGCTAGTGGAAGGTCTCATGGCAGGGGAGTTGGAACTAGAGGAGCTTTAGGGTCCCTTCCAACCTAAACTTTTCTAGGATTCTGTATTGCCCTGCTGACCCCAACAACTGCTTCTCCAAGGACAGACATGAGATTCCCTCTGCTGATTTGCCAGATGCTCTGTGAAAGGACCTGACCTTGTCTTCCTGTCCTCTTCTCTTTTCCTTCTCTTCTCTTTTACCATGAAGCTGCAGGGAGAAGGGGATTTCTTCCAGAGGACACATGGGTTGCTTGGGAAGTAAGGGAGGCCTGGCTGGGGAAAGGAGCCTGAGGTTTGAAAAAGCTGAGCTAAAGCAGCTCTTGGAAACCTCAGTGGGTACTGTAGCACACGTGTTCAGACCCCCACAGCCATGGGGAACTTGGCTGTGGAGGGGAGGATGAACCTCAGCCCTGTACTGAGAACTTGTTCAGCTGTGCTGGGAAGTCTGATTTTGTAGGGAGTAAAAATCCAGATCAAGGATTGAGCTGTACCTTAGAGAATTCATGCTGCAGAGAAGGGTGACTCCGTGTTTGTGACTTCTTTGCAGTGGTTTTTTCGTCCTGTCAAGAGTCATTAGAGACATTTGGTTTTGATATCTGAGATTGAAGAAGGCAATATGTCATTTTATCAGCCCATTTCTGGAAGCGTATGTGGTTCACACACACCCCCTCTCGCCAGAGATGTCCTGTATCAGTCACTGCAGCATTAATGCTGCCTGCAGTTCATGATAACTTCCCTGTGGTTTAAGTTTTGCTAAAGCAAAACAAACCAGAGACGTGGAACTGCTATTGGCATTTAAACACAGAAAATAAATATCCTTCTGCTCCCAAATAAAGGCTGTCTCTGGAGACAAATTTATAGTGATCTCCCACGTAGTCTCAGTGCTCTTTTCTTTGGCTATCTTAATTCCTAGTTACTGTGCAGGGAGATGTGCCACTGGAAAGGCTTGAAAAGTTGAATTGTGCAGTTAAATTTCTTTTCTTTTTCCAAATTGAACACAATTTGAAGTGGAGGGAGGTAGGGAATTGGTGATTATCTGTAAAGGTGACCTTTAAATAAATAACTTTATGTTTTTTTAACAATAGAGGTCTTTGATCTGTGATGTGTTTTGGGGTTTTTTGTTTTGATTTTTTTCCCCCCCAAAGAGTGTCTTTGAATGCAGACTGGGCAAATACTTTGAGAATGATTGAAGCTATTAATGCATCATTGATTTCCTCCATTGACTTGTCCATTAGATATTTAATCTCTTCTTTTTGACAACTGTGTATTTCTCTGTTTCAAAAGCAGCCTCCTGCTGTCCTTTGCACAGTGGGAAGCGTCTCCTGCTGGCTTTCTGTCACTTTGGCAGCCTGGAGACTTGGCTTCCAAGGGCAGTGGAACACTGGACTTGCCTTGTCCTTCTGCTGGAGCTGGAGGGGCTGGGGAGCAGATTCCCCATCTGAGCCACTTTAATGTGTCCTGCCTGAGCAGTGCATGCCAGGATCCCGTGGGTTTGTTGCCAAAGCCATGGCAGGAGCAAGCTGAAAGCAATCACAGCAGTGTGCTGGATACTCCCTGCCCTGTGTGCTTCCTTCTGTCCCTCCTGTCTCTTTCCTTAGGCCAGTTGTGATAATGGTTTGTTAGATGGTCACTGGTGATGAGTTTTGTTTGTGAAAAGTTGCTGAATTGCATCTGTTTCACTGAGTTCTGTAGAACTCTATTTCTACGAATGCATTTCACTTAACCCCCAAAAAACCCCACAAGAATGATCAGCTGTTCTAGGGCCTGCACAGGGACTGTGTTTCTGAACTTCTGAAACTGCTTGTTAAGCTGAGTGCCTGAGAAACAAAGTGATTTGACTCACTGCTTATATTTAGTATCATTACCTACTGCACTGGGTTCTGTTTTCTCCCGAGCATTAATGTTTTTGCTCAGGAAGGTTAACAGGGAAAACGCCCAGCAGAAGGCATTTTGTGCTTATCAGAGGGCAAATGCGTGGAAAACATCAGGTCACTGTGCTGGGTGTCAACTTGTTTCTTTTTTTTCTTCTTTTTAAGGGTCTGTAGAAGCAGCTCTATTTAAGGGTGGGGAGAGGATGTCCTTCCTTTTTGGTAAAGCCTGTAAAATTAGAGGTGCTAGTGGGTCCTTTGAACAAATGTGACCTGAAATCACAACACCCTCTTTATGTCTTGGTCCAGAATCATGTGCCATAAATATGTGGGATCTCAAGCTTAAAATACATCCTGTGATCCTAACCACTTAATTTGATAATTTCTCTGAGTTTGAGTGTATTTGTAATTCAAACAAAAATTCTAATTACCATGTTTGTATGTAACATTAAAAATATGACTGACCTTATATGTTTGTTAGGAACAAGCAACTACAACTTTCCATAGTCACATGGCAAGCAAAGGGGAGGTGCCAAGATTTAAGGTGCTGCTGGTGAAAGTATTAAATGTTTGAAGATTGTAAGTTTTAGTTTCCAAGAGAACCATAAACCTGGGCTCAGCTCAGGAAGTGCATGACTCCTTGTGTTTCTGGGGCCAGGTGAGGAGCTGTAATCTGCTTTCACCACAGAAGTGCAAAACATACTGTTCACTTTAGTGTATAACAGGTAAAAGGCCCAAATACTGGGGAAGTATCTGAAAGTGGAAGCAAGTGGAAGGGTCTGAGCGCAGCTTTGCTGCTCTGAAGCCTGTGTGCTGCTCTCCATTCTCCTAATTCCCATCTCTGTATGTTAGTGTTGGTTTATCCCAGAAAACCTCTTCAAGGGGTTAACTGACCAGACTCCTCTTTCAACATGACCTTAAATAGACCCCATTTTTCTTCCCCTGATGTGGTGTGAGAAGCAGCAGAGCTGCTATTGCATTTTTCCCTGTGTGAAGCCTGAGGGGCTGTGGTTCCTCAGGGTGGTGCTGCTGCTGGAGCCAGCAATGTTTTCTCTTCCTTGCTCCCAAGCAGTCTCATCCTGGGACTGGTTACTTTTGCTGCCTGGAACCCCCTCCATAACCAGGCTGAGGAGCCTCTGCTGCCTGAAGTAACCACTCTGTACATACAGACAAATGTGAGGCGTCTTGCAGTGCCTCCTGAGATTCCCAGTGATAATCCCATCATCCTGCCAAGGAACCCCTGTTAATATTCATGTGGTAATTGTTTCAGTACTTGGCAGAGACGAGGGCGTTAATGTGAAGCCTTCTTTGGCTGAGGAGTATTAAAGAAGTGATTTATGTTTTGTACTGTAGCAGTGATTTCATTACGCTTGAAGTATTAAATTCTGAATGTCTTTTGGTAAATGTGCACATAGACACTTGTGCTGAGACAGTTGGCTGCTATATTGGACTACACAAAGCTCCCCTCCTTAACAAGGATGTGGATCTGTTGGTGCAAGTCCAGAGAATGGCAATGAAGATGATCTGGAGAAGAGGCTGGAGCACATCTCCTGTGAAGAAAGGCTGACAGAGGTGGGGTTGTTGAGCCTGGAGTAGAGAAGGCTCCAAAGAGACCTTCTACCACCTTTTGGTACCTAAAAGGGACTACAGGAGGGCTGGGGAGGGAATTTTTAGAACGGCATGGAGTTATAGGACAAGAGGGAATGGCTTCCAGCTGACAAGAGGGCAGGGTTGGATGGGATACTGGGAAGGAATGCTTCCCTGTGAGGGTGGGCAGGCCCTGGCACAGGTTGGGCAGAGAAGCTGTGGCTGCCCCATCCCTGGAAGTGTCCAAGGCCAGGCTGGACAGGGTTTGGAGCAACCTGGGCTGGTGGAAGGTGCTCCTGCCCATGGCAGGGATTGGAACAAGATTCTGTTTAAGGTCCCTTCCAACCCAAACCCAGTCAAGTGAAGGGGAGCAAAGACAGGGGATGATTTCTCAGCCAAACTCTTACGTGCCAGCAACTTGTTCATGGTGAAATGGAAATGAAGGTTTTAGCTGCATGCAGTTCTTTCGTAAGGAAGTGTTACTTTTCAGGCTTGGACAGTGGAGCAAGGAGAAGGCAGAAGGTGGCTGGGCTGCCACATTGCTTGCCCTGTGCTCCCCTGCCTCTCTGCAGCTGGACTTCTCTTAGGTGCAGGATTGTTGTGTACCTTGTCCCCTGTACCCAGAAAGATTCCTGTGAACTTTCTGGTTCTGAGAGCAGCACTGTTTCTTTTTTGATCCCAATCCCTTGATGTCACGGCTACCTGAAGGGATAGCAGCAGTTTGATTGTACTTTACTTTTGTAAGAACTGGATTTCTTGAAAGACAAGGTGAAAGAGGAGGGGAGGACTGGAATCTGCTGTTGTCTTATTAAGTAAGAAAAATGGAGGATCTTTTAGTAGCAGCTTTGCAAGATGGTAATGAAAATGTCTGAATAGTTGCAGCACTTTCAGTGCTTTGGTTTAGGTGTAATAAAGGTATTTTATGAGTTAAGTGGTCTTTGATAGAAAGATACACAAAAAGCATGTCTGAAAAGACATAGAGTAGTAACTCTTTCAGGGAGGCATTTCTTACCATCTTGGGACTAAGGACTGCCCAGTGCTGGCTTTCTCCTCACTCAGCCTTCACCACAGAGAGGTCGGGCACTGTGTCATTAGTGCTGTCAATAGAGATGCTGCCTGCTGACAGTCCCAGACCAAGAACTACTGTAACTCTGGTGTCCTTTGAGAGACAAGGAAGAGTTTCTAGGGCTGCAAAGCCTTTCCCACCCCAAGTGGCTGGGGAGGAATCCACCTTTGGACTTGCATTTTCCAGCTGCTGGACTACTGCAAACAGATGTATTTTTGTCCCAGCGGAGGGTGAGGATGGTCACTGTTGTCTGATCCTTGGGGATGGACCTAAACTTTTGTGTCCATCCTCTCTTTTCTTTTCCAAGGGTGCTTGGAGGTGGCAGGTTCTCTGATGACAGCAGACTTGCAGGCTTGGAGAGCTGCTGGCAGATGGAGCAGATGGGCAGTGTCTGTGTGTGTCTCTCCCTTTACACACCAGGTGGGACACCCTCCAGAGCTACCCAGCTTGGCACAGCCAAGGGCATCTGTGAGTGGGCACAAGTGGCCGCTGCCATCTCTCTCATGGGCTCTGTTTGCCTTTGTACATCCTGCTTACCAAGTGCATGGATCTGCTGGGGAGCCAGTGGAGTGGCCAAAGCCATCATCATCTTCCTTTGGAGCGTTTTGGGTCAGGAGAGCTTGAGCTGCCCACTCTTCTCCATCAAGAGAGCTTTTGTTGCCAGCAGTGGGGCAAATGTGAGAGTCCTCTGGATCTGTGCAAAAGGGCTTGGTGGTGTGTCTGGTGCATGCTGGTGGTGTGTTCTGTGCTCAGAGGTGGAGCTGCCACGAGGTAAATGCCTCAGAATGGTGGGGAAAACCCCTTGGAGACTGAAGGAGCCTGAGGCCGTGTGTGGTGAGGTGGAGATCTTCCAGAGCACAAACAGGCTGTGTATGAAACACACTTGGGAAGGATGTGTTTGACTCCTGCTGAATCCCTGCACACAAACACGGTCCTGCCAGGCTAAGCTTGTTCCTGGAGAGCTGGGGGCTGGTTTGTGGGGCAGACCCAGCCAGGAGCTCAGCATCCCTCCCCTGCTTCTCCATGGCTCCTACCATCGCTCCTTCAAGGTGCAGCAGCTGTAGCTGGTGGTGCCTCTTCGGGGGCTTATTTCTCCACCTGTCTCCCTCTTCTTTGCCTTCTGTCCCCGGAGGGACACAAACACTTTTCAAGTCTTCTGCCCAGGCGCTTGGAATGCTTAGGGGACACTTCGTCCTGGAAATCCAGAAGACCTCTCCAGAGGAGGAAGCAGTGTCTCCTGTTTGTCTTGAGTTACCCTGTCACAACAATGGCTTCAGAATCTGCCTAATTTAAAAGCTAGTTTTAATCTGATGGGAAGATGTTTGTGTATTTAAAATAGTTATTCCTTGCTGGAGCCACTCCCTTCTTTTGTCCTTCACTGCTGGCCTTTTCGGCTTCGCTTAGCTAAATGTGCAGGGCTTGTTTACAGCCGAGCTAGTGCAGCATGAAGAAGGAAGTCAGTCCCTTTAATCCTGATTCAGTTCCAAGCTTCCTGTGCGTGTGCATGCACGCGTGTGTGTGTCCAGCCTTGTTCCTCCAGATGCCGAGCAGCCTCCGCAGCAGAAGCCACGGCGCTGGTGGAGGTGCAGGGACGAGATGCAGGCGCCCTCTCTTACCTCTCCCACCTGGCTTGGTCCTGAGCAGGTTTAGACAACACGGGTAAAAATTCCAGTATGGCAAGCCTGATGAGGAAGGTGCTGGTGCAGGCAAAGACGTGGAGTGGTGAGTATGAGAAATGTCTTGCTGATGGGGAAGATAACTGATCAGAAGGGTTGGTTTGGGTGCCTGGGAGGAGAAACGCGGGCAGAGAGCTGTTGTTTTCCTCTTTCATCTCCACTCTGAGAAGGCAGCCTGGAAACGCCGAAACCTTTGTCAGCGGAGAAGATGGTTAACCAGAGGAATGTGTGTTCAAAGTCTGTTCCTTAGGATTTCTGCCCTGGGATTTCTGCCTTAGCTTGGCTCTGTAACAGCAGCAATCTGTCTAAATAGGATGGCTTTTAATTTGGGAGGTTTTGGGGGAGTGGGGATCTTGCAAGAGACAGACATCTCAGGTGCACTGAAATTATTGTGTCAGTAGCGACTGTACCAACAGGTGAGGCTGAGAAGAAAGCAATGCTAATGAGCTGTAGGAGAAATTATTTCATTGCTTTCTTCTTATTCGTTTGATTTGGTGGCAAGTATCTAACTGATTTCACTAAGGTGGCATGGTTACAGAAATTGTCATCAGCTGTGCTGGATATTTTGAACTTTAAAATATTCCAGTAGCAACATCAGTCTGTGCCTGGGGTTTTCCATTTAAATTTATGGTGTTTATCCAGCTCTTAATTGTGCAAATTAGAATAATTATGGACTGTGATTACATGCATACCCTGTGACTGTTTTGAAGAGGCTGCCTCAAATTTCAAGAACTGATTTTATTAACCTCGTGTCTTTCTGGTGCAAGTGCCCTTCTTGCTGCTGCTCTTCTGAAGAGCAGATATCACAAACTGCTGTGGCAGGAAACAATTTCTGCAGTGGCATATTTTTAATAGGGCAGAAGGCTCTTCAATGACTCGGGCTAATTAGGACTGATTAGGTGAGTTATTGGAGACTGAAACCACCTTCCCCAAGCAGGACAAGTTCTTTGCTCCAGGCTATGATAAGGACAGGAGGGTACAACCTGAGCCACATGTGGTCCAGTTTGTGCAAGTGCCAATTTTGTCAAGGTGTGAACTTTAATGAAAGGTTGTTCTTGGAAATTAAGGCTTTGGTGTGAATTGCTGGCTGCTGCCTGTCTCTCCTGAGGCTGCAACTCTGTGTATGTGGAGGGGACAGTTCAGGCACAAGCACATCACATCTCTAGTGCAGAAGTTATGGGCTGGATGTGCCAAGTATTGCATTGTCCTCTGCTGGGAAGAAGATCTTGTTGGCAAATTCCAGCCCAAATTTAAAGGTCTCTTTTCACTCAGGACTTCTCAGAAACCATGACTTTCTGCCTCTAGGAAAAACGGAGCTATGACTTGAAACAGAATAATCTCCTTGATCATGTTGTGACAGAAGTGGCCTGACAAATACAGGAAACTGTAGAGATGTCCTTGATCTCTCTGTAAATAGCCTGTGACTTTGGGTGAATTAACTGGTCTTTACAGTAAGAAAGTGAGTAATATGCAATGTCATGGAATCCTAGAATGGGTTGAGTTGGAAGGGACCTTAAAGATCATCTCATTCCAACCCGTGCCATGGACAGGGACACCTTCCACTAGCCCAGGCTGCTCCAAGCCCCATCCAACCTGGCCTTGGCCACTTCCAGGGATGGGGCAGCCACAGCTCCTGTGGGCAACCTGTGCCAGGGCCTGCCCACCCTCACAGTACAGAATTTCTTTCTAATATCTAACCTAAACCTACTCTCTAAGTCTGAGGCCATTCCCCCTTGTTCTGTCCCTCCATTCCCTTATCCAAAGTCCTTCTCCAGCTCTCTTGTAGCCCCTTTTACTTCCTTCAGAAATAAGGAGAATTGAATTGTTCTAGTTGAAATGTCACTTTAAAAATAGAAGACAGTTTGAGAATTAAGGGTTTTTTTACAGGCAAGTCTTAAATTACTGGAGCATACATTTACCTTGCATAGATTTCTTCAGAGAAGTTTTAGGCCATCGGTGTTTGAAAGTACAATTCCCTCTTTGTTGAGGGAAACATGGCCAAAAGGGCAATGTGTAAAAAACCTTGGCTTGATAACTTTGAGCATGATTTCAGAATCCCTAGAGAGTGGTGATTTGGGTGTTTTTTTTAATTTAAATCTCATTATTTATGCTGTGGGGAGGTGTGTTAAATGTGTTTTTTTAGAAATACCTGCAGGATGTTAGGAAGTTAAGGATGATGGGAGAGTCGGATGAAACACAACTGGTGGGAAGGTGACCCCACAGCAGGGGAATCCATTGGAAAAAACACTTGCACGGGGTGTGCCTGAAGTCAGTTGGGTTTCTTCATTTGGGGTATTTTGGTGCTGAGACCTGGGTTCTGTAATCCCAGCCTGCTGCTCAGATTTTCATACTCGTCCATGGATTAAAGGAACACTGCAGTGAGTGGTCAGGTGGAAAAAGAAACAGCACAGGAGGGAAATGGAAGGAAGAAGCATAAAAGACAAGACACAGTATTTATTTTCCAGTGTTTATAGTACAGAGAGCAGCAAGAATACAGTTCTACACCTTACTCTGTTCTCACATGTAGTTTTGGCAGGAAAAATCTGCTGCAAAAGAGGCAAAGAGGCTGATGAGCCTTTTGTCTTTACTGTGCAGAGTCTGTGATTACCACTCTCCTTTATTAACTCTCTTCATGCCATTAAAAAACCAGTATTTTCTTTCAGTCTTAGTTGCTAAGGGGAGATTTACTTGAAGGAAATCTGAACGTGATTTTGGGGTTGTGTGGTCCAAATGTATGCATTTGCTCAGCCATGAACAATGCACAGCAGCTTTCAGAGATTTCAGCTTTAATGAAACAACATCAGTCTTTAGAAGGGACTTCTGAGTGGTGAGTTCCATGTAAGGACAGATGTGGTCAGAGGCTGTTCCAGCAGGATTTATATTTCACAAACTTCAAGACAGTTATTTTTTTAATGACCCCTATATATATTTTAATATAATGTAACATTTTAATGACCCCACTAATGTACAAATATGTTTAAGGTTGATTATTGTAGAGAACTTGTGAATGCTTCATGAAGTGGTGCCGAAAGTGAACATCCTAAGCGTTTGATCTCTATTTATACCAAAAAGGTTATAAAATGTCATGGTCAAAGTCAGCAAATGGCATTTTGCCAGCCTAACAAACGCTGTTGTATTTATCTCTCCTCTCCTGAGATCCCTGCTACTTCTAAATACTCTTTAATTGGCCTGTCCCCTGGTGTACGACTGCAGGAGAAAATGCAAACCATGTTTTGGGGTTGACACAAACTGAAATGAACTTGAGCCATGCCACATAAATCAACTGAAATTGGTTGTTCTTTAACACCATTGTTTGCCTTAAAAAGTATAAAAATGCAAACTGAATGGAAAACTCAACACATTAAAGAACAGCAAAGCAGCAAAAACTTGGAGAGAAGGACTTAGCTAAGCAGTGTCCTTTGTTTTCTAACCCTGGGACACCCATGGTTTGAGCTGCATCACCACAAAATGCTGCCACGTCACCTGGAGGTTCTGCAGGGTGATGGTGGGTGCAAGAAGCTGGTAAATGGAAGTTCAGGATGTCACATCAAAGCTCTCAAACAGCAGAAAAGCAACAGCCTTAATGGTTGCACTGTCTTCAAGTTGCTGTGTGTTGGCAGGTAAACAGGGGTAGTAACAGGGATCTCGGGTACCTGGGAGGATTTTATTTAGCCCTGAGAAATACCTTCTATCTGAGAGTGCTGAGGGTGATACATCAGGGACATTTACATAAGACAGGATGGCTCTTAAAGGTGGTACCCCTGAGCTGTCACAGCAGAACCCACGGCTGAGGGAGCTTCAGGGCTGATTTAGTCACCTGAGTGCAGTGACATTTGTGCTGCCTGTTCAAGTGAGGGTGTTTAAAACATATTTACTAACAGAGGCATCTCGCCCAGTGACAGCCTTGCAGTACAGGTGTCAGAAATACTCTGAGTCTGCTTTGCATTTAGCAGTGCTGCATTCTGCTGTCATGGAGCCATCAGAGTCCTGTCTGCAGAAAGGCTTTTAATGTTCTTAAACAGAATCTTCTGGTTTTTTCTTTTTTTTTTTTCTCAAATAATGTGTCATTACCTTGTATAGTCACTGTTCTGATGAACCTTCTAGGCAGCACAGAACGTTGTGTGTTATTTCCTCTGCAGACAGATAATTGCAGGAGGGAGAGGAAACAGAGCTGTGTAAAGTACAAAATCTTAAATCATGTGTATAGTTCCTTTTTCTGTTTGTTTGGAACTTAATATATCATTTATTCTGGATTTTCTTTAAATAACGACAACACTTTAACCTCTAGAAAGCACAGTCAGATTAGTAATAATCACTTTGTCAATAAACCGTGTTGTCTCTGCAGATACCTTATATTAAATGTAACCTTTTCCCTGGTTTTTATATCTCTGTATCTCCTGTTAATTAAGGGACTGCAAAGAGGCTACTTGTTTTGTTCCAGTGGCTTTGCTTTGTGGAGGTAAATCTGCAGTCACTTTCTGACATGACAGACCACCAGTTATTGCTGCTGGTTTAAACACTGGAGGTATTTGGGTTCACTTGTCGGTGTATTTTGTGTTGATCATGATTAATTTGTAATCCTGAAGGTTGTTACCCAATAATAGTAAGTGAGAGAATTAGTTTTGGAAATGTTTCCAGTCTTAGTGGGGCCTGAGAGGAGATAACAAATTAGATGATAGTTTAGGTGGAAGGAAGAGTGAATTTAAACTGAGTTCTGTGAGTACTGAAGGTTGCTTTAGGGCTGAAAGTTATAATTAGGCTGCTCAGAAGAAATACAAACATTCATTTCCTGCTTGTGCCTGTAGATTTTCAAGCTTTAAAAGTCCCTGTATGAAACTTTTGCCATCGTCAGGTACTTTCTGGGACAATCACAGGCCAGCAGTTCTGCTGTGAGCTAAATTCAGCTTTCTCCTGACTAAGTGCTCAAAATAACTATTCTTGCTAAATTGCAGCTTTCTAGCTGTCAGATTTCAGGGGTTCCACATCCATCCTCGAATGTTTATGACCAGGTAATGGCAGCATTAGACCTGTCTGTGTCAGAAGAAGCTGCACTGCTGTTTGACTTCCTCTGCAATCCCCCCTCCCGAGTTAAGATCCTGAGATAATAAACACATGTTCCTTCTCTTCCCTTCCCCTTCCTCTCTGTCTTCTTTACCCTGTTATTCCTGGCTCTGAATTTCTGAACTGTAAATGCACGTTTATTCCTCCTTAGTGAGAAATTGTGTTGTGTGCCACTACTCTCTTTTGTATTGCTGCATAAATTATGCCTAATTTGCCCTGTAATGTAGTTGGTGGTGATTGGCTTCAGTTATTTTACTAGGAACCCTTGCATTTAATTGTATTGCATTTAGCAATAGGAAAAGAATGTGAGAGCAGTGATTTCCCTTCCCCCTGGCTTTGGTGGGATTACCCAGAAATTGCCACCTTCTGGTTCATTCAGAAATTCCCTTAATATCTACATAGTTAAGGATTTAGAGATCTTAATGGTAAAAGAGCTGCAGCTTGTATTTTAATTTCCCCTCATTGCCTACTTGAAAAAGAGAAAATATAAATTGGTGTTAGATTTAACAATGGCAAAAATATCTATTCTATTAAACTGTGATTCATTTGATAGTCTACAGTTGTGATTATAAGGACTTTGAAAAATGAATTGAAAGCAGGGGTCCAGGTGGGTGATCTCTTTTGTTCAGTTCAGTGATATTCAATCCCTTAAAATACCCATAAATTGAAATTGAATGGAATGGGTATGACTATTCAGCTGTGAAAAATACAGTGGATACAACAGGAAAGCTTGTGTGATTTAATCCATCTCTTGGCTGTGTTTGATAGCTGTTACATGGGAAGAGCAGAGGAGAGTGAGTGGGAAAAGGAACTGAAAAAACCCAGTAGGGCAGAGGAATGAAGGATAGAAATAAAGCCAACCTTTTTCCCTAGTGAATGTGACAAAGATTCTGAATAAGGAATTGATGTGCAATCATCTCTGTATAAATCATGCACTATTTCTGGCAAACTTTCTGTAGACTTGAAATTCCACTGCAGACTGATTTCATTAACAAAGCCAGTTTAGGAAGTGCCTGTGCCCTCCCACCTTTGCTTAACAGGTTCCTTGGATGAGGCACTGGAAACTGAGGAGCTGCAGATCCACAGTCACCAGAGTGAAAGGTTTGAAACAGCTCAGAACAGCAAAGTGCCCCCACGAGGTCACCTCATAGCCAGGACTTCCACGGGGTGCCACAGCAGGCTGGTGGGAGCTGTGAGTTTGGGATCTGTTGCTCTTTGCTTCTACTGCTGTGATCCAGTAAATGTTACGTTGATCTCCTGGACTTGATGGGCTTAATGATCCTCCTCCTGCCAAGCTGGCCATTGCAGTTTGCAAAGTCAGTCTCTGTGTACCTGACTTTCCACCCAAACCACTAAGACATGCTAAACTGGGTGTGTGTTCTATGATTTGAAGGTGGTTTAGTGGTTTGGCAGGAAATGGGAGTTTTTATTCTCTTGATAATAAAACCCACTCAGTTTAGGCACAGTGCAAGTTTGCAAAATGGTTGGGATTTGAGGGGAGAGTGTTGGGAGATCTTGTACCCTGTTTTGTGAGTACACAGTGAATCATGGTGTCAGCTCTGGGAACAGAGCATTCCACTTCCCAGCTGCTTGGGGAGCATCATCTGTGTATGGAACAGAGCAGGGAAGAAAATAGGGAGAGAGGAGCTCATGCCTTCTGTGCCTCTGAAATGCAGCCTGGACCGAACCTTTAGTGACCCAGAAAGGAAAGACTCAAAATGGAGACTCGGAAGAGAACTTGTTAAAAATAACTCTTTTACCTAAAGAATGTATAAGGGTTATTTTAGATATAGGCAATTAAACTTGTTATAAGTGTAAAAGCACCAGTGCATTTACTGTAGGACAGTAAATATCTTTAGCACTATCAGCTCTTCTCAAGCACTTTGGTATCCAGAATTTCTTGTTGATCTGTGGGAGTCTGAGTCCAGAAGTTGGGTGGCAGATGCACAGCTTCCAATGGTAGATGAGTAGATGAATATATCATACAATCCTAGAATGTTTGACTTGGAAGGGGCCTTAAACCTCATCCCCTTCCTCCCCGTGCCATGGACAGGGACACCTCCCACCAGCCCAGGGTGCTCCAAACCCCGTCCAACCTGGCCTTGGACACTTCCAGGGATGGGGCAGCCACAGCTTTTCTGCCCAACCTGTGCCAGGACCTCACTATCCTCACAGTACAGAATTTCTTTCTAATATCCAATCTAAACCTAGTTTCTATGTGAATAGAAGTTCAGTGAAGTTATACAAGCTGAGACCTGAGACTTCTTGCTAGTTTAATAATCAAATATTCAAACTCTCTTCATTGAAAGAGTTCTCTCAGTAGTCTCAGACTGTCTTGCACGCTTTCTGTTCTGGCTCCTGTGTTCACTGGGTGTGAGAAGTTCCAAAGTAAGTTTGACAGGTCAGTTAAAACTACTAAAAAATGCACTGAAAAATTCCCCAAACCAAACCACAACTTATTAAGCACTCAAGGTGATTTGTTAAGGCTTATCTCTCTTTTTGTGTTTTATTGCAGCAAATTATATTCCTTGAGGGGTTTATATTTTAAGAAGATAAGCACAGATTTATCCCCTTTTTCCTTACTTCAGTTTATTCCAGAGTAATAATCAGTTTTCTTCTGTCAGTTTTTCAGACAGTCAGGAAGGTAAAAGCAGGACTTGATATGCTTGACAGCTTTTCAGACAGGAGGAACTTGATTTTGTTTTCATTTCAGTTGTCCCCCCCATGTGTGTTTACACAGGGAGGTGAGTTTTGGCCTCTGTTGCTGGACATCAAGCCAACTGCAAGGTCATAAACCCACAACCACCTCTCCCAGCTCTCAAAATTGTGTGTTAATCCTGTACCACCAGCACCTTTCAGTGTGAAGCTGTTTGTGCCCCACTCTGCTGCTGGGGTGCAGGAGGGCACAGCTGCTTCAAAACAGGAGCCCCAGGCATGGGTTGGAAAGGGGACTTCTGTGTGTGTTCCACCACATTTCCTACTTTTCCATGCCTGGTATGAGCAGGAGCAGCACCAGCTGGATCCCTGTTCTTCTCCTTCCCCCTACACCAGGGCTGTAAATGGGGAGAGACTCGCCCTGGGCTTTGGGATCTTCTCCTTCCATCATTCCTTCCTATTTAGGCATCTCTACCTCAAAATTCTCCCAGCTGGTGATGGTAAGAGGACAGCCTGCTTTGCAGAAGCCTTGCCCAGTTAATCCTTGGCTCTGAGATGAGAAGTGTAGGAGGTGCTTTACTGACCCTAAGGCTTGATCTGGGTTTTCACAGTTACAAACTGGAAGCATTAGTATGGGACAGAAGTCATCAGTGTATCCCCAGTTTTGTGTGGGGTGGACCTGTGGGGCTTTTGCTCTGTTTGTGGCCTTCCCATGAGCTGTGACATTGGCATTGTCCTGCTCCATCCTCACTTGGTGTGCAACAGGAAGCGAGGGCCTTGCATACATGGAATGAGGTGGTGTTGGGAATGCCGAATTCTGAGGATTTCCTGGCCTTTCTTGTTTTTCTGGAAAGAAGAAAACAAAACTTTAATAAGGCAAAAAATAAAATCCTTGTCTGCCTGCCTCTTCCCTTGCTGCTCCCCACCACTTCTGCCCCGTGCACGGCCAGCCCAGGGTGGGATGTTTCCAGGCTCCTTTTTGAAGATATTTATAAATAAGTTGAGCCCCATATGTTTGTTTTTTCCCAAATGATTTCTTTACTGTGAGTCATTGTATTTCTGTGTAATTGATCTATGTGTGGCAACTTGCACTGAGGGAGGGAAGTCGCAAATGGGTTTGGCCCGTGCTGTGCAAACATGGAGAAAGGAAATAAAAAAATAGTTTGACAATAACCCTGGCAATGACAGCTGGGCAGAGAAACTTGTTGAAAAAAATCCAAGTGAGTTGTAACTTGTTTTGGAACAATAAGAATAAATGGGATGCATAACTGTTATGGACTAAAATAGAGCAGGGAATAGGGGGCACAGATTTCTCTGCTCCAGCCTCCTCCTGCCCAGCAGAACTGGGCTTTACTTTTATAAATATCAGTAGATAAGAAGGGGGAAGGCACTTGAAGTCGTGAGTATTTTTAGCAAGAAGGAAAAGCACTTCAGCCGAGTTCCTTCCCATACGTTATGGTCACAGATCCGTTACCTTGGTGCTCTTCAAAACAAATCAGCATTCCAGGTTCACTGTCCTCGCCATGTCAATTTTCTATGTATTTTTTTCCCCAGCAGAGAAGCAGTGAACTCTCCTTGCTCCTACATGATTTGGGAAAAAAACCTGGCTCGATGTGTGCTGCAGGGCAGGAATATCTGTGGTGGAAAGCCACGAGCCCCAGCAGGGCAGGGGGAGCGTGTGTCCTGCCGTGTCCCACGTAAGGAGATTAGGTTAAGGCTGCAGCCTGGGCTTAGCAAAAATTAGAAAGGATAATGCTGCATTAATTCACACAGGTCTGGCTTCTGGAGTGCAGTGACAGAACAAAATTAGTAATAGCCTAAAAATATAGCCCTGAATAGAAGAACTTTCTCCTCCTTTTTACCCTGTTCCCCCCTCCTCCCCTCGCTTCCTGCTTGGGCACCTGAAGTTGAAAACTCTCGAGTGGGTTTTGAATGGGATTATTCTTCCTCCCCCCCCATGCCTTCATTGGAAAAACAATTCCAAAAAATTCTACCAAGCCTGTTTCTGCAGCAGTGACTCAGTGCTGCGGTGCCTATCTGCCTTGTGTCAGGCATGGGGCTGTCTGGGGAAGCAGAGTGTGCACATACCCAAAGTGTGAGGCAAGCTTTGAAATTGCACCAAGTGCACGCCGAGCATCGAATGTGCCGGATCACGCTGCGATTCCAGTAACAGCCAGAGCTCGCTTGGCTCCCACTGGGAAAGGGGTCATGCTGCTTGAAAAGGGGAGAAGGGCCAAACTGCACATCCATTTGGGTAATTAGGTAAACAATAAATAGGAGAAGACTGTCTCCTACTCAAACTTCATTGTTTTTTCCTTAAAGTCTATATTTAGATTTGGCAACCTGATTTATCACAATAATTGGTGCATTGTTTAAACAAGGTCACCGATGTGTGTGTGTGTTTATCTCTGCTTAACTGGATTGCTTATTTGTAGTAGAAATACCTCCAAAAATATTATGTAGAGCTCTTGAAAACTTGTGTCCTCGAGTCCCAAAGCGCGTGGTCTTTATTAGAAAAGAGGTGCAATTATTCACGTTTGGTTTTGCAGCTTCAAGTCCCCAGGGATTTGTACATAAAACTGTGGAGATTTGATTACATCCTGATTTTGTGTCTCACTGGTATATGAGTGTTTCATATGTGTAAAAACTTTTTTATAAGGCATAGATTATAACAAGTTCCTAAGTGAAGCCAGACGGGTGCTGTCCTGTCTGTTGGAATTGGAGCACACATGCTCATTAATTTAGTCTAACTTTGGTGGTTGTTTGTGTTTTTATAAAGCCCAAAGTGCCTTTGTGTTTTATATTTAGAGCAAATATTCGTTGGCAGGTTGGTTTGAGACTTCAAGATACAATTTCAAAGTCGGACTTGATTGTTCACAGCAGTTCTGTGCCACTCAGTGAGGCTGGAGCATGGTTTACTAACAGTGCTAGTGTGGTCAAGGTAAAAATAGCAAATATCAGCTCGTTTTCCCTCTTAATGATGAAGTGAGAAAACAAAAAAATAGGTGTTTCAGAAATGTCAGCTGGAGAGGATTTTGCTCTAAGCAAAAGCATGCAGTTCTGGGGCTTTTTTTCCCTGGTCCTGTCAAACATTTTGGTGAAAAATTCTTTTTTTGCAAGGAAAATAATTGAGAATATGTATTTTTTTAAGATATTTTTGAACAGTGGCTGGCTGCTGGAAGTGCTGCTTGTGCAGGCTTACAAATGGAATTTTGCATGCTCAGTTTGGGAAGGACTGACCTCAGAAACTGGCAGATCTGTCATCTGGTAAGGCAGCCTTCACACCTAATGAAACAAAATCAAAGTCAATTTGGAACTTGAAAGAGAAGTGATCTGTAGTACAGTTACACTGCACAAAGAGACTCAGAAGAAAGGCAGTGCCTGTGGTGGGCATGGCTTGCTGGAGAATGGGATTCAGGGGCCATGACAGCATTCCTGGGGTGGCTTTGCTGGCTGGGGACTCTGCCTGGGGTGCAACGACTTGTGCTTCGTGTAAATCCTTTTTCACCATGTCCACTCCTTTCTTTTGCCCTGTAGTGAGGAACTGTGTGCACACCCCACAAATTGGTTCCCTAAAGAGTCTCCACAAGAGAAATGATTTTCTTTCCCCCCCTCCTTCTTTCCTCTCTGTTGAATCTTGAAGTCATTCTGTATCCTTGTTTTTATGGGAGAGACTCTTATTTTCATGTTACCATCAGGCACACTTAATATTAAACTTTTGAGGGGTTTGATTCAAATCCACAGCCCAAGCTTATGGTAGGATGTGCAGGTTCATCTCTGACATCACGTGGTGCATCACAAGCCATGTCCTACAATGGGCATCTTTAATCATCCTTTAAATTGCAAACACAGGAGGTTTTAGTCAAGTGTTCCTTTCTCTCCCCGTGCCTTGTGATGCTTTGGTGCCTGCAGGTCACCTTGTTTCATCCCTTGGCTCTGCACGCTGTTCCCAGTTGTGGAAACTCCTTCATTGGAGGCTTGGGCTGGCAGAAGGTACATCTTCATTTCAGCGCTTCGTCACTGTCCCTGACGTGTGGCTTTTGCACTGATTCGAGACTGTTCCTGTCCAACAACCCATGGAGAGAAAACTCTGTGATTAGAAGGCTATTTCAGTTTAATAAGTGCTCTTTTTTCTCCTCTTTTGGTTGCTTCTTCTGCTACTTTTCCCGATGTGGGGTGTGTAGTAGTCAGTGCTGCAGCAACTGGAATGTCACACAGACCCTCCTTCCCTGCTGCTACAAAGTGTTTTCATTTCAGACTTCTGGCGTTTTGAGCTCCTGGCATGTTTCATCATTCCTCCCTGTGATTCATTTCTCCATTTAGATAAAGGTTTCATCTTAAACTCCAGATGTCACCGATTTATTGTCGGTTGTTGTGCTTTAATTTGCTAATATTAACACAGCATTCTGGAGGTGCTGTAAGGTGCCTGGTAGGATGATTCTCATACAGCTCAAGGCACTTCCCTACCTACATTTAGAGCCTAAAATAATTCTGGATTTGTAAATTCTTCCTTCTGCTTGGTTGTATGCCCAGGTGGCAGTGCCCGTCTCTGTGACTAGTGCCCTCACACTGTCTGGGACCGTGGCATAATGGGGCTCTTGGCAGTGTTGGGATTATGGTTGGGTTCAGTCTCAAAGGTCATCACAGCAGACAGAGTATTGCTACTACTGGTGCTATTTAGATGGTAAATGTGAGAATTTAATTATGCATGTTGCTGAAGTTCGTTCTTTATTTATATACTCCAGAAGAGTACACTCTCCAGTGATTTTGGAGAGTATTTTCAATTAGCTGGGGGTTATCTCTTGCTGCTTGTTGGCTGTACAGTGGGATTTCCAGTCTTTGAGAAGCTCATTTGAAAATATATTTACAAAGCTAGTATTGCATGAAGAAATTGTTGATATAAAGATAGTTTATTCACGCTAAACAAGGGCAAAATAAGGCCAACAGAGTTACAACAGTTAATTAAGAAAAATACACAGAATGAAATTATAAACCCAATTCCTGATGTCCCTGATGGAGACTAGAGCTAGTAGGTCTTATTTCTGCAACAGTCTGCACTGAGGAGGTGCTCCTGTATAGTTACATAAAAATAAAGGCTGGAAAGTTCCAATATCTGCACCTGCTGTTGGGGCATAGTTACCAAGACCATTTTTGGGATATTCATCCATTAACTTGCCTGTATACTATAACTCTTTTTCCTCTCAGTAATGTTTAAGTTGCAGTTGGCTTGATGCACGCAGGGATCACACGTAGCAATAAAACTCTTTTCTGCTCATACTGCTTTAAGATTGCAGCAGTAATGATTTTTTTCCCCACTTTCTCCACAAAAATCAGAAACACTTCAATTGGGAAAGGAGTGGGGTGGTGGAAAGGTAATTTTGCCTGCTGAAAAACAATGCTATTGGAAACTGAAATCAGCAGCTTGTGAATGATATTTCCAGGGGTACCAAGCCCAACCTGTAATCATGAGGAAATGAATGTCAGAGTGGGCATAAGCACTTTCCTATTTATATAGTGGAAGTTTATATATTTATATAAATATATTGATCGATGTATAGAGCTGCAAAAGCTGCCAGTGAAGCAGGCCAGTGCAGCTGTCTGCCCTCAGTGGTGACGAGGGGGATCTGTGGCTCCAGAGAGTTTGCTCCCAGCTCCTGGTGTGTGTCCCTGGCTCTGTTTAAGCCCACGGAGCAGCCAGACCTGTGGGAGCAACCATGTCACAGGCCAGGGCCAAGGGCTTGCCTTCCTCACAGAATCCCCTACAGCCCTCCACGTTTCTGAGGCAAGTGCCACCACTCACTCCACATGGATCTTTTCGCTGTTATGCCTTTCTGTGCTGCAGAGGAGTGTTTACCTTCAGGTCATGCATTTATTTATTTATTTGCAGCAGCGCGTGTTGGTAAAACCCTTGGCTGCTTGGGGTGGTTCGCAGCTGTGTGTGGGCTCCCTCAGCCACTGCCTCAGCTTGGCTGGCTCTTAAATGTATGTTTTTATGGCCCTTGAAACTTGGCACGGGCTGTGTTTGGTCGTCAACAACAACAACAAGAGATTGCGAGTGAAATTAAAATCTGGCACCGCCGCTCTGCAGGTTTATTCGCGATGTATTGAAATGGGATTTTCTTGCTAACTTTTCCTGGCGTCCACCCAGAGCCCGGCATCTCATAAATTTATATTATCTCTCTCTGCTCTGCTCACTTGACAGGGCTGGAGCAGCTTCTCATGCAGATCACGGGAACAGCATGGGAGAATGAAGCCAGGAGACCTTCACGTGGGGAATTTCTATCAGCAGAGAAATTGTAGAGGGAATTAAAGAGCAGAAATCACAGAATGGGTCAGGTTGGAAGGGACCACAGTGGCTCACATGGTACAACCTCCCTGCTCAAGCAGAACCATCCCAAAGCACATGGCACAGGATTGATGGTGTGCAAACAGTTCTGGAATATCTCCAGTGAGGGAGACTCCACACCCTCTCTGGTCTCTGTTCCACTATGTGGTCACTTGCATAGTAAAGAAGTTTTTCCTTGTGTTGAGGTGGAAGTTCCTGAAGAGTTTTTCAGTACCTGCCTTCAGAAACTGGACTATGGCAAAAGCAGAGCCGAGTCAGGCTGCATCTCTGCAGCTTTGGCTGTGGTGGAAGGTGAAGGGCTTGGAAATGCAGGGTGGGAAGGTGCAGCAGTTACAGCATGACTTGGCACTGGAATTCAGAGGAGCAAAATGAGGTGCTCTCTGGCATTTAAATGCACTGGTATCACCATTTAGCTTGTTCACAGAGGCATTTCAGTCTCAGCATAGTGAAAACAGCCTATCTTGATTTATCTGGGACAGGTGAGCTTGCAGTGTGGTCACTGGGAGGCTTTGCCTGCTCAAAGCTTGGGAGAGGCTCATGTGGCAGCTCCGCTCTTGGGCACTCTAATTTGGGCTCAGTAAGGGATCTCTGTGTTCCAGCCATGCCAATTCCAAGTCACTCTAATCCCAAAGTCACGCTTGCTTTTCCAGCCACTCTTATCCCAAATACCGCGATTTTTAAAGCACTGTTTCACTCATCCTCTGCATAACTCTACACATTAATTGACTCTGCATAACTTCTAAACATTAACTAACAGTAAATATGAAATGGTCAAGTAAGTCAGGTGCAGTGGTATGCCCTGAGCCGAGCAAAAGTGATATCCACCTGCAGGAAATGTTGCAGGGGGAAACAGATGCATCTTGGTGATAGGAGATGGGAAGGGGATGTTAAGTCATTAATTACTTAGCCTTGCATAAACAAAACTTAATATTTTGCAAAGTCTCTAATTTAAAGGGAAGGAAAAATCTTTCATCTTGTGTGCTATTTAGCTACATGTCAAGTTGGGTCAATTGGAAAACTTTTGTGATGGTTTTTGCTTTATATATTGATTACTCCCCCATGAACTGTTCCAATGCCCTGAGCACTGGGCTGCTTTTAAATGGGAGAAGAGTTAAGGGGAGTTTGACTGCAAAATCCATGATCCCTGTCTGCCTGTACTCCTTGGTTTCTCAAGGGAGGATGCAGGGGGCAATTTGGTTTACTTTTCTACAGGTTTAGAGCTCTTTTGATCACTGGTATTTGGGGGCTTAAACTGGGACCTTCTCAGAAGTGATGTTTGCTTGACCTGCTGTCTGCCTGAATTAGAAGAGAGGACTTGGTTGAAAACCCAGGTGTGGTGGATAAATGTGCAAGGTTTATCATGGATTTTTGTGGCTGTGTGATGCCTGGGTTTTTTTCCTTTTTTTTTTAACTGTAATCTCTTTCCCCTTTCTTCCTCTTTGTCAAAATTGAAAAGAATGAGAAGCTGGTAAGTTTTTGCTTGGTCCAAAACGAAGTTAAAACTTAGCAGCTCGGTCATGGGAGGTTGCAGTTCATATTTTCCTCAACATAAGCTGTGAACTCAAGTTTTGCACATTGCAGTGCCTTTGCCCAAGCACTAGGCAGCTTTGAGAGAGTGGCTGAGCATTAAACATCAATTTGTATCATCAGAGACAGGTTCTCCCTCCAGCTGCTTGGCAATGATGCGTTTGGGGCTTTTTGTGGTATTGCTTTTTTGTTTTGTTTAATGGCTGGTAGTATTTATTAAACAGCAGATTCCACTCTGAGGAATTGCTGAAGCTCCATGGAGCAGGGCTGGGTAGCTTTTCTGAAAAGCTGAATGATGGAGAGGGGACTTCCCACACAGGAGGCTGTTGCCAAAGATTTCTCTTCATATGCTCAGTGCAAATGTAATGCTGCTTGTGTACATTTTCTGTGAAATGTTATAGAGTTAACAAAGATTGTTTTCCCAATACAATCTCAGAGCTGAAATACAGCTACGTTTCAACATATCAAATCTGCATTTTGTGCATAAATTACTTAAATATCTAGGAGTAGTGAAATATGTGCTGTTAAACATGTCAAATGGGATGATTAAGTGACTGGATTGTTAGGAAGAAAATAGTAATTTTCTGAAAAGCTAAATGAGTGATTTGGCACAATGGAACTGCAAACATTACCAAAAAAAACCTTCTGAGGAGAATTTGCTAGCGGAGGATCACGTTTGTAGGCAGTTGGTATTAAAAACAGCAGTGAAATTATTCCATATTTTCTCGAGTTAATTGACAAACTCCTTTCTCCCACTGATGTGACTTCACCTGCTGACAGCTGTGTGGGTGGCTCGGGTGGCTGGGGATCTCACATCACTAAGCCATTGGCAGTCACTGCTGTAAGCTGATTTCTCTGTGATAGTGAGACCATGGAAATGCTTCCCAGGATAAACTGCTGCTCTGGGAGGACTTGGGTTCTTGCCTGAGTAACTGGACTGTGGATCAAGGGAAAGTTCTGCCACGTCAATTACTTGCTTGAGCGTTCTGTGTACACAAGAAATGCTGGAGCCACTTGAGACCAATTTGAACTCTGTGGCACTGGATTAGTGGAGACAAAGGGTTTGTTTGGGCATCATCATTGCTACTGATGATGTGTATAAGCAAGAGAGAGACCAGTTTGACTCGAAGCCCAGGCTGAAAGTTTTGAGTTAGCAATTTGAAAGACTTGTCTTGTTGGTAGACTAAGCAAACTTGTCTATCAGTGGTTTTGTGTTAATAAACATGTAAGCCTTGTAGCCTTTCTAGGAGCACACTGAGAAAGACCCTTTTGCCCTCTGTAGAGTACACAGGGAAGTCTCAGCTAGGCCAAGGCAGCTGGGTAACTTTTCTTTGATCATGAAATGCATTTGTCTGAGCAGTGGTTATGTGAAATCAAAAGTGAAATCAGAAGTCAAAAGAGCCTTCTCAATATTATTCCAACTTAAACGATACTGTGACTTTGATGTTCCTTGGGCTTCACTGAAAGTGCTTATTGAAGCCTTTCTCTGTATTGTTAGGTCTGTACAGAGCTGTGGTTAAAAATAGTTTAAAGTAGAAGTTAACCCATAACTGGTTTTGCATGTAACAGCTTTGTGCTGTAACTTGATATGTGGTTAATCTTTCTGTGTGTTCCCTTGCTGGAATGGGTGGTCTGGGGGGTCGGTGTAAGGCCAGCTGTACTGGCAAGGAGATGAAGGGATCTTTCCTTCCAGCCAGGGGTCCACAGGATGGGGATGAAGAAGGGTGAGAGCAGCCTGGTGACCATCTCTGTCCTCATGCAATGACCAGTGTCTCACCTGAAGTTCCATCCTGTCCGAAGTGCTGTTGTGCTGAATCCCTGCTCCAGGGTGGCGTTGGCACAGCTGGTGTCACATTGTGAGTCGAGTCGCTCCTCGGTCATACTGAGGCCTCTGATAGAGCAGATAAGTGCTCTCAAAATGCTCTTTCAAGCCGTGGTCTGGGGGGGTGCTCAGCCTGGCTCGGAGATATCAGCGGGAGTTAGAAATCACACTAGACACCCACAGCAAGCAAACCCCACGAGGACTTCAGCTACTGCACTAGCTGAGTTTTCTGTCCTCTCCTGCCCTTCGGTGCTCCCAAACCAAACATGGATGTCAATGTGCTAGTGGAAATTTGTGGAAGCAAGGCTTGCAGAGCTGACCAGAACCCTTCCTCACATTCTCAGCTTTCCCTGCTGATTATGGCCTGTGCCATTAGAGTGAACCACATCATCATCTGTTGGATTTATTCATACTTGCTGCTGAACTTCCATACAGCCTGCTTTACCAGGCTGCCAATTCAAAGCACTTGTCCAAAGCACCACCACAGTAGCAGCAAAAGGCTCAACAAGGGAAAGGAGAACCCTTTGCTGGAAGGGGTGGCTGATCCAGTAACAGACCTGTTTGGTGCTGCAGTGTTTGCCTCAGCCTTCAGAAACATGGACTGCCAGGCCTCTGTGCTTGGTGAAAGGCATCGAGAAGGAGAAGAGCTCCCAGCGGTGGGTAAGGGTCAAGTCAGGACTCACTTTAAAGACTCAGTCCATGTGAGTCCTCTGACCTACATGTGCTGCATCCAAGGGTGATCAATCAGCAACTGCTGGGATCAAGAAGCAGAAGACAAGAGCCAGCTAACCTTTTCCTGGTGGAGTCTCATCTCATTTTCACCTTGGGAGTGCTAGTATCTCTCTGTATTCACTGCTCCTTGTGCTTCCTTGAGAGATCATTGCTCTGGATGGAAATTTTAGCAGTGTTCTGGTTTTAGGTACATTTTGGCATTCCAGCCTCATGCTCTGAGCAGCACAACTTCGACCAAGCATGAGAGGCAGCATCATTATTTGTTGCAGAATTTGCATTGCAGTGGTTGAGCTGTTCTTGCTTCTGAGGTTATTTGTTGTGACTTCTTAAACATATTATTCTAGGATTCTAGGATATGGTGATTTTAGATAGTTGCTTTGTTGCTTCTAATTGAAAAGTATGATTGCTGCTGAATAGAGAAATTATTTTTGATGTGATGGAGGTGTTTGGGTAATGCCATCCCTGTTCTAAGGGGCAGCAATGCCCTCTTCCAGATACACACATAAGTAAGTTTTTGCATCTGCAGCTGTCAGGAATGTACTTGGGCTGATGAATTCAGCCTGGCTTAAAGGCGAGATCCCATAGTGGAGCAGTGAAGCTTTATTGGTCTGTCAGACAAGATTATCATTTTATTTAACCAGAGAAGTAGTTCTCATTGTTACTTTATTGCCAAGAGTCTGTCAGCGTTTCCATTATAAACCCCCTATTTTCAGGGATTTGAGTAGACTTGAGATTTAAGTGTTCTGGTCTAAAACTTGGCAAGAGTGATCTTAGTTCACCAGCGGATATTTTCTTTATGAGATTTTAAAATAGTCAGCTGTTTCTTAAATTGTAGTGAAGGCAAGAGGGTTTTTTCCTCTTGGTTAAACGGATAGGGCTATTTTTTTCCATCTCATTTATTCCAAGTAGATTTATAAAAAATAACCCCCTATTCTGTTGTTTAAAAGAGGAGGGAGGGGGAGGAGAAAAAGGACTATGTGCCTGCTGCCCTGTTCTGTTTGCCATGCCTCAAGACCTTCCCTCTGGTCTGTGTTTGGTGAAGTCCCACCCACCCTCTCAGTCCCTTTTCTCCTCCCCTTTACTTATTTCCCTCAGTGTATTTACACTCTCACTGCATTAAGTTGCAGCGTTTGTTCTCCTTACTCCATTCCTCCCCTTTGCTTTCCTCTCTGGTGCTTCCAGCACTCGATTCTGATCAATCTGCCTGTTTTACCTCTCTCTAAAATGCAACTCTGAGTTATTCTTAAGTGATACAACATACCTGTTGTAGATAGAAGCTTTACTTTACACTTAACTATATATAGTAATATACTTTACTGCTTAACTGAAGAGCATGTGTGTGATGTGTAGTTGAGTATTGCAATTTTTTTAACCCTTTTCTGAGCCTTTGTTCTGTCTCTACAGCAAAGTACTTTCGCATTGCTTTTTCTTTTTTAACCAAATCTTTAATGTAAACCGAAAAAAGTGAAGTGTGATTGGTGCAGAAGAGCACTGTGGCTTTTCATGGCTGGGCTCTTTTTTTTAGTCATTTCCTGAGAGCTTGGTGCAGAAATGGGACAGTGCAGGAAGCAGCAGTGAGCTCTGCAAGGCGTCATGTGCCATCAGAAGTCAGTGTGCTACAGGTGAGGGCACGTCCTTCTTGTGGAGATGTAGGAATACCTGGTTCTGGGATGGATGCTCAAGGTCTTCAGGAAGAACCTCTGCTGTCCTGAGGTTCACAGCAGTGAACGAAGTGACTGGGGATGGAAAATGGTGAGTGAGGAACTACAGCTACGTGACTACTGAGCAACAAGGAATGTCAGTGAAGTGCTGAAATCCAAGGGGTGGAAAATGAGTGCTTTCAAAAAGCACTGTAGTGTCTCTCCCAGGCCCTTCAGAAGATCATTGTCAGAACAAGATGCTGGCACGGCTGCCTTGAAGGACTATCACTGGTACCACCAAACAAAGAGCAAGAGGTTGAACAAACAAATGAGCTTTGACTCGGAGCGAGCTCTTGGAGCGCACAGGTGCCAGGCACATCCTTGGCTCCCCTGGAGGGTAAGCAAAGCAGAGGGCTCCTCCAGTCTGAAAGGGCAGCACAGCGATCCAAAGCTTGCCCAAAGCTCTGCAAGCGTGGATGCCACCAGTGCCCATGATCTCCAGGAAGACCCGGCTGAGACCCCTCTCCAGGCACGGACGAGGCCATTCCGAGTTCCCTTCACGCGCTCCCTGTCGGAGCCCGTGCCACCCAGCGGGGGCAGGAATGCCAAGCCCTTCCTGCAAGCTGTGCGCTCGGTAGATGAGGAGCAGCAGGGGTATTTCTTCCGGGGCATTTTCTCCTCTCTCTCCAGCGGTTTTTCAAAGATAAGGAGTCGAAAAGGGGAGCCCGGCAGTGAGTCAATAAATGAAGGGAAGACAGAGGATGATCAAGTTGATTTGAGTGCAGGTAACAAACTCATTGTTTTGTTCTGCTTCTGTTTGTGTAACAGGTGAGTGTGGTGAGATGTTCTTGGGACATATGGTACTTGTTTAAACTGTTTCTTAAGGTGGCTTTATTAACATGACATTGATGACTCTCTGATGTTCTATCTTAACTTTAACAAAAAAAACAGCTGAAAAAGGGCCTTTCCTGATAAGGAAGTGGTGTGAGATGTTTTGATGTGTACTTAAAAACCTGGAGGTCCCTTGAAAACAAGCATCACCTGATGGCAGCAGTAGCATTTCCCTCTCGAGTGCACCCTGTGTGTGGTGTACACAGTCCTGCAGGCACAGTGTCCTCTGTGGTGCTGTGGTGTCCTGATTGAGATATCAAGCCTGATACTGTCAGTGAAGTACTAAGGAGAGAGAGAGAAATTAAGCTGTCTTCTGAACAGTGTTCCAGGCAGTGGAATGGCTCTAGTTCCTCATACCAGTTTCTCCATTTCATAATCAAGCAGCTGAATCGGTGTCTGCTCTCTGGGAGATGCCAAGGACAGCCGTGGTGCAGAGGTTTAGCCAGCTGGGATTGAGGTCAGCAAGATGTCAGTCTGAGATTTCATTTAAATCTACTCTGATTATAACAACATTCATAAAGCAGGAGGGGAAGGGTGAGGAAAGGGCAGAAATTTGCCTTTTCTTGTCCCCGGCTTTTCTGTAACTTTGTAGTGGGCTACCCAGCCTGAACCTGGTAACTCGTGGTGCTTGGGGAAAAAAATCCACAAAGTCTCAATTTGTAATAAAACCAAAAATAAACCTTCCTTCTCCCCAAAACCTCAGCACTTTGCAGATTATCCTATTAAAAGCCTGATAACATCTGGATCCAGTTGAGACTGCTGGACAAGTCATCAGTATTCAAAAAAATCCAGTAATAGTAGGGAAAGAAGGATATACTCTCTCTGCAGGGGTGTTCAGTCTTTCAGTCCCAGTGGAATGTCCCTGCCAGGCTTGTGTTTGCTACTGGAAGCTGTCACATTGCTTTAAAGCAAAAACAAATGGCCAAAAAGAAGAAATAACTAAGGAGGACTATATCTGTTCAAGCCTAGTTGTGTACAGTCACTGATTTGTTTCTCCAAGACCTTTCTCAACAGGAATTTGGCTTGATGATCCTTGTTAAACTGTGTGGAACACATGAAAAAAAAAAAGTAACAGAACCACTTTCTTTCCTTTTTTTGTTGAAGTGTTTGGTTGGTTTCTTCCCCTCCTCTGTATTTATTCAGATTAGGAACAAAGGTTTCTACTGCAGGCTCTCAGTGCTGTTGAGACCTCCTGGGAAGGTATTCTGTGTGACAGAAGTATTTTGGATCAAATTCTCTGAGTATATGAAGAGCAGAGCACCCTGTAGTTCCTTTTATTCCTCTGTTCTGGTGCACTTTGATGGTTCTCTCAATTTGTAAGTATTGCCAGTCACTGGGTTATTGGGATGCTTTGCTTTTAGTAGGGTGAAAAGTAAACAGAGGAAAAGGATTATTTGTAAGAAGCCACCACTAGGTAAATATTTCGTGTCACTTATGGGACAATGACTGAGCCTTTTGGCTCTCTCTGAGCCTGCCAAAACTGGTTTTGCAGAGAGACTCACAATTCAGGAACTGAAAGACAATGGGTCTCTGGTTTAAAAGTCAGACTCTCTCGAGGGAGGAAATCGTAGCCGGGAAGGTGTTTGGGGAAATGAAGCCACCCATAAAATCACCTGCAATAGCCAGGTCCTGCTTCGGGTCCTGGGCCATTGTCACAGGAAAACAGACATCTGAGGGGGTGATGTGAGATAAAAGGGATGAAAGAAATGTGCCTCGTCTGTCACGTTCTTCAACCACAGCCTAAACACTCAGAAGGGATCAAATCTTGTGTTCTCCTTTCAAATACAGCACAAGGGTAGTTCTCAGGGGGGGTCACTGAATTGCCCACTGACTGGTTTGGTGCTTGGGTGGGCAGAAGGTCTCTTCCCGTGCCTACAGTCCTGTTTACTGTGCAAGGAAAAATGTAAGAAATGGATGTTTTCCATGAAAAACAGAATTTGGAAATCCTCAGGCAATGAGGTCTGTGGTAGAAGTGCTCAGGCACTTTGCCAGTCACGAGATGGTGTGAGACATGGGCTTTCTCTGAACTGTGCAAGCAGTTTTACTTGGAAAAGCATGATTGAAATTCTCTCAGGAAACGTCTGTTGGGACAGAAATTCTTGTCCCTGTGACCCAAACCCCAGAGGACCTTCTCTGTGGTGTGAAATACACAGTGGGAGAGGCATGCTTTGGAGTTCAACCAGGAGAACCTGGAGGTGAACCTTCTACCTCCCTTCTGTCCAGGGAGCCAGGTCCTGTACTTCCACCAGCTCACTTAGTTAGAAGTATTACCACTTTCCTCTGAAATACTTGGAGATTATCAGCTTTTTAAAAGTTTGTCTCCCTTCCAACGCTTGCCTGGCCTCTTTCTTTGCTCCATCTCTGCACCAGAATGGTAGAGGGATTCCCTTCTTCAGGAAGTGCTTTCGGAACAAAAGAGGGTCAGTTGTTTTTCTGGCGACTTGAAGAGGGAAGTGGGATTTAAAAAGAAAAAATAAGATCTGAATAAATATTTTCCAGTTGGTCTCACAGTCTGGGAAGTATATTCAGACACTGTTTCATCGGTCTTTAATATTTTAGTTTCTAGTAAATGCATCAGCCTGAGGAAGGGGAAGTGTCCTTCTGCTAACTTGTTGCTTGTGAACATCCCCCAGTTTGAGCAGAGCCAAGGTGAGGAAGGAGCTCTGCACACACAGCCTGGGATCCCAGGGGTGCAGGTGAGCAGCTGTACCTGCTCTGGTTATTTCTGAGTGTTACATGACCTTTTAACACTCTTGAGAATGGGGCTGGGAGACAGTTCTCAGATAACATTTATTTCACTGTTGCTCTTTATCTGGATCTCAGGGTGGTGCAAGTTTAATTGTAGATTGATGACAAAATAATCCCTCGGTAGAATCAATTACCTATATCTTCCCTGGGTATCTCTGGTTTGGTTTGGAGGGGGGAGGGCAAATACTGATTTCTTTTATTTGGTGTGTCTTTGGCTTTCACAGTTGCTCTCTTGTTAATATTTTTATAAAGACAATCCTTCAGAATTACTTCCTTCTTTTTCTTCACCTGGAATAAATATATGTTTCTTTAGTCTTTTAATTTTGATTTCAAATTTTCTTTCATTTTATAGAGGGTTTTTGTGCCTTGAGCGTGAGAGAATATTTTATATCTTTGCTTTTTAAACCCTGTGCTCTTTTTAATATCTTTACACTCTGGGTTTATTAAATTTTATTTTTTATGTATTTCCATATAAACTTATTTAGAGATTTGTATTTTCCCATTTATAGCTCAAAACCAAGGCAGCTCCGTGTTCAGATTCTTTCACCGATTCCCAAAATACAAAGCTATTTCTTCCTGTCTGAGTAGGAATTTAGTATTTATTACTCATTGGAGCAGCTTTTCTGTATTCATGTTTTTAAAACCACTTTCTCATTTTAGAAGCCCTTCTCCTGACTCATGTTCCTCCACTCCCAAATCTCTTGCGCTCTTAAGTAGTTTATTTTTGGTGGGGTTTTTATTAGTGAACTTTTACACAATTGGGCTCATTCATGTGTTCTCTTGAGTGCTGTGCAAATGCCTCGTGCTGCAATGCCCGTGTTGTGTCCCAAGGTGTTCAGACTCCTTCACCTTTAATGGTCAGAACAGGTGCAAGATACCTGCTTGTACCTAATCCCTCCTTGCATTAAAGTGCCAGCAGCTTTTTGTAGTTGTAAGTATGAAAATAACACATTGCAATCCAGTATTGTTCTGTTTTTCAAACTGCAGTGTGGCTTTGTGGTAGTAAATGTTGTGTATGTGGTATATTGGAAATTGCAGGGGGGTGGGGATGTGCAGGGAGCATTTCTGGCATTTCACAGCTCTGAGTATCATTTAAACACCCACCCCCCACTATTTCCTCTTGCCTGGTTCATCCCAGGCATTGCCATGTTTAATGTGGGCAATAGGCTAATACTCTTCAGCTGGATGTTTATGAACACAGGATAATCAGCCATACTATCCGAAGCCACTCAAATGATGCTTATCTGATTTTAATTACCCTTAACAAGTGGTGCCTCTAAGAAGGTTTCAGTTATCTCAGTGGTGACTGGTGATTTTCATATGTTTAATCCCCAGACCACTTCGTCAGAATCCAAAAATTCACATGCAGTGGGATGAATGAGGACGTTTATATTTTTAAGGACTGTTTTCTGACTCACAAATCACAAGTGACTGGCAGGGTGTTGTGTTCCAGGTTGCTTTTTGTTGGTTTTGTGGTTGGTGTTTGGGGGACCGTCGGGATGTTGTCCCTTATGCTGCTGGTGTGGAGGAGCCTGACAGCTGGGGCATGCAGGAATGTTATCTGTGATTACCTTGATCATGAGAAATTATTGCCCTGGAATTATCTGAGGAGAGGGTAATCATGTCCTAGAGACGACTTATCCTCCTGTATTTTCTTTGTAGGGAGAGAGGGGTTTGAAGAGATGCAGCTTTCTTAGAGGCAGCCAAAGAGTGGAAATTAGAGATTAGGAGCAAGGGCTCCCGGTGAAGTAAAGCTTTGGAGGTTTGGTGGGAGAAGCTTTTCCTTTGATAGCAGGCCAGACGGGGTCAAAAGGAAGTGGCTGGAGGAGGAAAAACAGTCTTTGCTTTCCAAAGGAGAAGCTGTGTCTGGAGCAGCTGGATTTGGAGTCCTTGGCAAAGCTCTGTATTTCAACTGTGGAGCCTCCAGAAAGAGAAGCCTCAGCTGCAAGACCCGACAGGGCAGGATCTCCGGAGGGCAGTGGGAGATGCTCGTGGCCTGGGGGTGTCTGTGGAATGTTGGCACCTGCCCCACAGCCCAGGAGGGGCCCAGACTGGTCCTTGGTGCTTCCCTTGAGGGGTGAGCGAGCCCAGGCTTAGGAAGGATGGAAGGAACTGTGTTAGACTCTTCTCAAAACTCTGTGCTGTTCTCAAAGACAGGCCTAAAACGCAGCTGCCAAAGGGGAACTGCACCCAGTGGTTCAGTCCTTGCTAAGCTTATTTGACACTGGAAATGGGAGCCTTAACTCCTGCAGACACGTACATTTGGGGCCTGTAGCGAGAGGGTAAGCTCTGCCATGGCAGAAGTTTCTTCAGGCAAAGCTCCCTGGTTTGCATTTCCACAAATTCTGTCCGTAATGGAACTTGGCGCGAGATGAAAATTGCCTGCGCGCTTACAAAACGAGCCCTTCCTGGGCACAGGGACCCTTTTTCCCTTAAAATAACAAACCGAGAGGAAAGCATTTGGATTTTAGGCCTTTGGGTTTTTTCCAAATAACGAATGGTGTAGATTTGTAATGCTAACAGTGTGTGATTTAGGGCTCAAAGCAGTGGCATTTGAGAAGTAAACGAGCACGTGCAAGATTCTCTCTGTGCCCTTATTTATCCCGTTGCTTTGCTATAGAGTTACTTGATGACTTGCTGTAACTAGTTAATTTGTATTATCATCCAGCCTTATGCTTTCTGTGGTGATACTTTCCCTGTGGAAGTTACTCAAGAGACTCTTCTGATATAAATAGTTCCTAATCCTGTAAAACATCGCTTGTTTAAAGGAAGCTGTTTGTGTAAACAGTAGGCTAATGCATGAAACTCTTGACATGTTAGCATCGAAACCAACTGTCCCTTGAGTGGTTTTGTCCTTCCTCTGAGGAGAGCTGAAGCTCGACATCTGGTCTGCTGTGGGCGAGAGAGCTTTTTACAAGTTATGGGACCACTTGTTCAAGTGAAGTTAAAAAATATTTCCTGCAGAGAAGGTGACAAAAAAAATCACTGAAATAGCTCCTCAAAGAAGTTCATGTTTTAGGGAGCAAGCATTTTCTGTCTTTATTCCTTATGGGGAATAAGTTGGTCATTGCAGTGTGTGCATTTGATATAGGAGCATCTTTCTCAAAACAGGGATATTTGTCAAGGGCATGTAGTGATAGGATAAGGGGACATGGCTTTAAACTGAAAGAAGACAGGTTTAGTTTCTGTATTCAGAAGAAATGCTTTGCTGTGAGGGTGGGCAGGCCCTGGCACAGGGTGCCCAGAGAAGCTGTGGCTGCCCCATCCCTGGAAGTGTCCAAGGCCAGGTTGGACGGGGCTTGGAGCCACCTGGGCTGGTGTCCCTGCCCATGGCAGGGGGTTTGGAATGAGATGGGCTTTAAGGTCCCTTCCAGCCCAAACCACTTTGGCGTTCTGTGAAGAATCACCTGCCTGAAAACTGCTGCAGAGAGGAGCTGGGTGATTGGCAGTGACGTGTGAGAGCAGGCAATGAGCAAACCCACTTGTGCAGCTCAAAATGCATCTGTTTGTGTCAGCTGTCACCACACGTTGCTATTGATGCTGTCTGTAGGCTTGAGACACATGGGATCAGAGCTGTGTGGGGTTTTTTCATAGTTTCTGATCTTTGTATGAAATTTGAATTTTAGTTCTTAAGATTTGTTTACTGTGCAAAGGTCCCTGACTCTTTTTGTCTTTCCTTGTCACAGACAAATCCCTCTTTGTAAAAGGTGAAATGCAAGCAAATACACTGTCAAGTCCAATGGCATGTCATGGCTTATTCATTTATGTCATTTTATGTCTGTCTTCAGCTGCTTTTGCATGTTTTATAGGTACTGAAGTGTTTTCCTGCATCCCACACCATGACCACTCACAAGTAAAATCTGAGATTATTGCATACTTCTGTGATGATGGTATGGTCAGAGTTTTAGCTGCATCTCCCCCGTCTCAAGAGCACATGCTGTAGATTTTCTTCTGCTTATGTCTATGAATTTTAATCCACTTTCACAGAAAAAATAGCAGCGTTTTTAATGTAGACACTCTTAAAAAAATTTTTCCTCTAACAGTCATTTAGTGCCACAGATGCTTTGGCAAGTGATTTTGACAAATTACTGCAAAAAATCTGCCCAACTTTAAACTCTTGCAGAGTGTCTCCATCTCCCTTCTCTCTCCTGTTAGCTCTGGCTGCACTTGCACACGAGAAGGGGCTTTGTTGGTGACAGGGCTCCAGGCAGTGCCACTGAGCTGCCTATGAAGGGAAGAAGGTGAACACACGGATCCAAACAGCTCCTTTATTACTGATGGAGTATTTTGGCTGTGTCCATGTAAATAGCCTGTCTCAGGACCAGTTCCTCTGCCAGCTTTCTGAAGCAGTGAGGCCCTGCAAGCCTCGTGTACCAGGGTGCTGCATTTGCAGTCTGTGGTTTGTGAGTGTGTGGTGCTCAGCAAGGGGAGGGCTCTGGCTGCAGTGTGGTTAGTGGTAGGTTTCCTGCCAGCCCTCCTGTAACCTGATAAAATGAGTATGGTTCAAGCCACTGGTGCCTTGAAATGACTGTCCATTCTTTTATTGAGGTAGTAGCCGGTACTGAGACTCACTCTTGCCAAAAATACGATGATGTTTTGGAAAGGAATGGGAGAGGAAGGGATGAGTGGTCAGTCTGCTGTGACAGAGACAAACCATTGTCTCATTGTTGGCTTTCATTAATTCCAACTGTGACTTCCATTCCCATTTGCATGTGCCACTGTCACATGAAGATTTGACTCTTCTTTATGGTGTCTCAGTGTTAGGGGCGATCTGTGTCAGTAAAACCTTTTAACCCAGAGGACTTGTCAAAAACTCGGGGCACCCAGGAGGGAGTCAAATACTCTGGCAGGGTGGGAGGTGAGGCCATTGTGCCTTTGTGGGTCTATCAAGAGGCTCATATATCTTATATATTTGTTTTTTATATCTTTTAATACATAATCTCAAGGAAATGAGTGAGATAATCGCCCTGGTACTTCAGCAAAGTCAGTGTACATAATTAATAATAAGGGAAGAGCAAACCAACATATGTCAGTAAAAGATGGTGCAACATTTTCCATAGCTTGGTCCAGCAGAGACAAATCCTGTACATGTCCAAAATCAGTCTGGTGCCCTCCCACCCACTCACTGGGTGCTGGTGAGCACAGGGCAGGGCTGGGGAGCTGAGACTGCTCTTGGGTCTGCCCAGATCCAGCACAGCACTCTGCCACTGACTCTTCCCCCTCCCAATCCCGGGATGTGACTGCAGCAGCCACTGTTTTAGCTGTGCTAACAAGGGAGTTTCCAGCTGGTGTATCCACAGCAGCAGGGAGCAGGTTGCCACAAAACCTGCCTGAGGAGCTCATTATAATGACAGTTCATTAGCTCCTGCTTGGATATGCTCTATTAGCTGCAAAAGGGGATGACTTCTTTCCAGGAAATATGTTTTTCCTTCTTTATTGTGGAGTTGCTTCTGAGCTTTCTGTGAATGCTTCATGCCTGTAAACAGAAGTGAAGGCTCTTCAATATAATTGTAAAATGCCATTGGGTTTGTATGTGTAGAGCAGGAGTTTTGAGTTACTTTGACAGAAGACATGAATGGCTTAAACGTACTAATTGAGAAATTTGTGTCTGCACAGGAACCAAAACAATTTCCTGGGTGCATGTGTAGCATCTTGTAGAGCCAGGAGCCCCAAATGCAGGAGCCTGGCTGTGCTGTGTATGTGCCCAGACTCCTGACACCTTCCTACTGTTACTGTGGAAACTATAATTTCCAACATGGCCTTGAAACAGGGCTTTTTTTGTCTGCAAAAGGGGGCAAAGTCTGCAGATGAGAAGGAAATACTCCTGTGTAGTATGAACCCAGCTGGGGCACTGACTGTGTTGGATTTTCACAGTTGTGCTTGATGTGGAATCACATGCTCAAATGGATGTTGCTGTATTTATTTTAATTTTAATGGTGGAAATTCCAGGTGGCTGTGTTATATATGCACTTAGACATATGCACCTAAGGAGACCTCCCCTGAGAAATGAAAACTAGAGAATATAAGGGGACTCAAAACAGCCCGAGTCAGACATTTCTGAACTGACAGGTACGTGGAGGGGAAAAAAAAGTGATGGCATAGAGGCTCCTCAGAGTCCCTCCCTGCCCCCAACAGGCCCCGGCTGAATTAAAACCACACACAGCAATCTCCACTCTAAATAACTTCTGCATGGCTATATAATTTCAAAGAGAAATGCTTTCAGGGTGATGATAGGTTTTGTCTACATCTGTAATGTCTCATTTGTCTTTGGATACCAAACAGCCTTTGCTTTGTTTATTCAGAGCTGAGCAAACATGAAGCTGAATGTACGTTTCAATGATCAGTGTAACTCAACGTGAAAAATGGAAATCATTATAAAATGTACACACACATATATATTTAGCGAGGCTTGCTAGATTGATTGCTCCTAAACCCAGAGCCTGGCTCCTCTTACGTGCAGAGAATTCACAAAGAGACAGCCATAGCCCAGGGACAGTGAAGTGTGGTCACTGATGGATAAAATAAAATTCAAGCCTGTTTGCATTTTAATGGATTTTAATCACATGAGAGTTTGGGAAAGAAAAAAGTAGATTTTTTTTTTTTCTTTTCATCATTGTGTCTGATTGCTTCAGGGCTAACAAAAGTGGTCCCAGGTACTGAGATATCATTTTCAATTCTTGTGCTGTTGAAAGAGGCTTCTGCAAAGAAAAGGGATGTGCACAATCATCATTAGTCATGGCAAGCAGGACAAATAGCACTGGCCTGTAGATGTGGCAAGGAAAGCAGAGCTTAAAGTTTTTGGCAAACTAAGAAGTAAGGAGGAAATGAACAAGATGCCATGGATGGTTTTTATCACCAGAGATTTACAAAAATAAGTTTGACATCCGTCAGGGGTGGGGGGTAGGGTACCATCCAGCTCTAACCATGTGGAAGCAGCACCATCTGTCTCTAGCAGACTAAAACTCCTGGAAAAAGGGAGTCCCTTCGTCTCTCACTCTTCATCTGTTTGTCATTCCTGCTCTCCGTGGCATGGTCTTCATACGTATTCCAAACGTTCTTGCTTTGTGCTGCTGGCAGGGACCAGCTCTGCCTGGTTCACCACCCCTTCCTGCTGTCTCTGCCTCAGGCATGCCTTGTTGGCCCCTTCTTTCCTCAGAAACTCCATTCCCTGGGCCATCAGATGGTGAAATGTACCCCTCAACCCTCAGAAATATTTTTTTTGTTTAGCAACACCATTGCTAAAACAGCTGAGCAGGGTATTTTGTGATACTACTGTCAATTAAAAGGAAAAAAAAGAGGAAAGGGGGGAGCAGAGTACATGTGAAACACCAAGATATTTCATGAAGGGCAGAAAATAGAGAAGCTCAAGCTTTCTGCCCTGTATTTTCTTTTGTTATGTCACTAAGTGGGATGTTTGTGTCTGTTTATACTCTGATTTCGTGGATGTTTTGAAATCTCATTGTACTCGGTGGTGGAAAATTGGCTGCTTAAGTAAAGGCATGTTAAGGACAGTGCTCTACAGTAGCTGGAAGGAAATGCTTCTCAAATGTATTGTCCAAGTTGGTTCTAGTTAGTGGTCTCTTGGGTATGTGAACTTTCCTTGCCTTCTCCACCCATCTTCTGCCAGCAAACGGAAATCTTAGCATTCCAGTTTAAAAATAAAATAATTAATTGAAAACTCTGTGCTGGCCTTCTACATTGTTTCCCAATTGGAGTGCAGTGTATTTCGGTAGTAACTCATAAAGTCACTTGTCTGGGTTGATTATTCCCACTCTGGAGGGGAGCACCACAAACCAGCAGCATTAAAGCAAATCTCATCCAAATATTATAATTATTGTATTTATATCAAGCCTCCCGTCTCCCTTTCCCCTGGTCTGGTTGGATTTACTGTTACGAGACGCGGTTGCGCAGCAGGACTGCTAATTAGATGTTATCAGGCCTGTTTCTGCAAGGTTGTGACCTGTAAATTTCTGTTTAGCATTGCTGTAGGAAAGGCATTTTCTCTCCACTGGTTATTATTTATCCTTACTGAGTTCATTTGTTCTCCTTTTGGGATTTTGGAGAGGAGCACCTGTGGCTTTACCCTTCAGATAGAAGGGAATTAGGATTTGCTATGGGGGCTTCATGCTGTCAGTTTGCAGAACATACATATTTATGCTTAGGCATTAAATATAAATATAAATCAAAATACAATTTTAAGTATAAAT
The DNA here is from genome assembly GCA_013396655.1 of Campylorhamphus procurvoides. Taxonomy (NCBI): domain Eukaryota; kingdom Metazoa; phylum Chordata; class Aves; order Passeriformes; family Dendrocolaptidae; genus Campylorhamphus; species Campylorhamphus procurvoides. The sequence continues at coordinate 138,597 of WBMV01004382.1, read as the reverse complement.
TTACAATATAAAAATTTGGCTTGAAAATACAAATCCGCTAAAAGGCAGCTTAGTGAGTAACAAGGTTTGGTCCTCACAAGCTTTATATTTTACAGGTTTGGGGAAATGTAGCAGGAGTAAGGAGGGACAAAATAAGTAGCTTACGGGTCAAGGATGGAGGGTATTGGGGTGAGCATGTGGGATTGCCTTTGTTCTTCACAGCCCAAACCACTGGAAAGAGAAGGAAACATTAAATAGAGGGAAAAGCCAGCTGAAGAATACCTGCAATACTGCAGCACTAGCTCTACATCCTATTCCTGAGCTAGCCCATCCTCAAAGGATACCTTAATCATGCTGCTTTGGGTTGCCAAAAGCACGGGGAACGTGCTCCACCTGTTTTGGTGGGACCTCAGGAGCCTCGATCTGGGCATGGCAAAGATGTCCAGACCAAGCTGGCCTGCGAGAATGGCCTTGCCCCAACACTGTTATTTCTTCCCATATTGCCTCTTTCTTTCACAGTTAGTTTCCCACAGCACTGAATCACAGGGGTTGGGAGGGACTTAAAGCTCATCTCATTCCAACCCCCCCTGCCACGGGCAGGAACACCTCCCACTGCACCGGGTTGCTCAGGACTCCATCCAGCCTGGCCTTGAACACTTCCACAGCTTCTGTGGGCACATCATGCAGAGCAAGCAAGAAGAAAGAAATCGCCCACGATTTTCTGCGATTCTGGGGCAAAACTGAGCTTGATTTGCTGACCCTGACCCTGTGTGGCAATGAGGAGGGCAAGGCATTCCGAGGCAGGAGGCTCCTGGGCAGTGACCCCAGCCAGCAGCTCAGTGTCCTGCCTTGACCATGCTGTGGTAACCTCCTTAACCACAGGGGATTTTTCTCTCCAAGCCAGCTTTCCCTCCCTAAAGCGGGCACAGTAGCTGGGTTAAATCACACAGGGAAGGCAACCTCACATAACCTTTCACTGAAGGTTAAAGGGTAGAGCTGATAAAAATGGTATTACAGGTTGTGGCTGTACTGCATTAAATGTGGGATGCAGATTATTTGCCATAAGACATCTCTGCATAAATCTAAACATGGCTCAGGATCCCCACTGCATTCATGTAGGATCCAGTCTCCTTCCTCTGAAGTTTTGCATCTGAACCATCTTTAAAGGATGAAAAAAGTCCAGTCCTTTGTATATTAGTGTTGAATTACTGAGTTGCATGAAGACTTTTCTGATGTGAGGGAGGAAAATGGAATGAGGAGCGTTCTGGTGCTTTTGTATAAGGTTTTGTTTTTAAGTAGGTCAAATCAACAAATTGGTGTGTAATAGCTGGTGCCAGGTTCTCCTGAAAGGGTTTAGAAGATGCCAGAAGGAAGCAGAGTGGATCTGTCTAAATAAACAGCAGGGGGAGTACCGCACGGCTTCTTTTACATTCTCTTTGAATCCCTTGAGGTGGTCGGTCCCTTACGTAGTCATTTGTTTTAAGTGGTTAAAATAAGAAAACTAACTTTAGCCTCTATGCCTGAATGACCTGGTTAATATGCAAAAAAATGCACAAGGTTGTGGTAGATTTTAGTGTCCCGTGAACAGTCCCTTTGACAAGGGAAGAGCAGCTCCACTCTGTGAGACATCAGCAGTGCTCACGACTCCTATATTCCCTTTTCTCACAAGTCTCTTGAGGCAAAAAAACCCCAGCCCCAAAACAAGCACCTCTTTGCCCGTGTGTATATCCGGGGGTTGAGAAACATTCAGGCTGAAAGTAACAAAAATTGTACAGCAGCAACAGGCCGTGCAGTGAGCAAGTATTTAAAGCATCTCAGGAGAGCTCTGTGGGGTTTATTCTTATTATTCTTGATTTTTTCTTTATGCTTTCTCATCCTAAACTGCACCACACACAAGGAGGGATGGCTTTGAGATCACACAGGGTGTGTTTCTGCAGAGGTGGGTTTAAAGGAAGTGGAATTCAGCAACCCTGCCATTGCTCTGAGGAGTTCATGGGCCGCGATCAGTGACAACGATTGGTTTTCTGGAAGGAGAGCCAGAGATGGAAGCTTCTAAACAAACATAACCTGCATGGTGTGGTTCAGACTGCCTGTGACAGCCTGACAGACTGTGTTTAGTTTTCAGCTGTTCACCTTGCCCTTGTTGTGGGCACTATCTCAGCACCCGCTCTGCTCCCCCTCAGCCTCCTTCCTGTCTCCCCAGAAACACTTCTCTACCTTTGCCCTCTCCATGCAGGAACTCAGAAACCTTTGCTTTGAAATTTTTTGTTGTTTTTTTTACACAGCTGCCTTGGGCCAAGGGACTTAAATTTTAAGTCCAGGATGCTTTTTCTTTCTTCTTCCTTTACTGCTGCAACAGATGAAGAGGGAACAGCCCAGTCTGGATGTCTGGTGTTGCAGAGGCTGTGAGGTGGAGATGAGGGGTTGGTGAGAGCAAACACTAGACAGAAGGGAACAGGGGAAGGGTATAGAGCTGGGTAAGAAAAGGACCGTGCATAAATTAAGAAAAACTGCAGATTTTTTTCTTCCTCCCACGAATAATTAACTTTTCTTCTATTCTTCACTTTCCGCTTTCTAAACCTCTCACGAAAGCCTCTCCTTGCTTTGGGGAGAAGTGTCACTTGAGAGTCTTCTCAGAACTTGGCAGCTGTGTAATAGGGGCATGTAATCTTTTATAATCCTCTCTACAGGTTTGTAATAACCATTTCTGTTTTGAGATTCCAAAGTGTTTTGTAGGCCAAGTGGGAATTTAACTGTGAGAGAAAAATGTACTTAATATTCAGGAGCAAAGATGAGTGGTCCTGGGCAGGGAACGAGACCTGAATAAGAAGGAAGGGAAACCTGCTTAGCATTGTAGGAAGGGTCACAGCGATGGCTTTGAGCGACTGCGGGTTATTTGAAATCTTAGGTATCCTGGGAACCAAATTGTTTTCTTGCAGGGATAGCAGCTTCTGCTGTGGTGATGTCATGAGATTTACGAGGCTGCACAATGAGCCACTTGTTTGCAGGCGCTCAGCGAGGCCGGGCAGAGCACAGAGCACACCTGCCTGTTCTGTGAGGTCCCCACCTTGGCTGGGTTGTGATTTCTGGTTCCACTTGTTGAGCCACGGGTGATTGCATGATTGGAAGCTGCTGGCACCGATCCAGGTGCTGATGTCTCCCTTCCCGCTGTCCGTGTGAGCCTGGCAGGGCACAGACCATGAGGACAGGGATGGAGAGCGAGGCACAGCTGAGGGAAGAGAGGATCAGTTACCCTTTGGAAGTTTAGCAATCGGCTCTGTGGCCGTAAGAAGCTTAGAGGAGCTCAGCAGTGTTGAAGTTAATTGGTATCCTTAAACTGCTATTAAGAGCTCCCACACCTTTTGCTCAAAGAAGCTCAGTGGCCACAGCGAGCTGGTGCAACTTGGTGCTTTCTAATCAGAATTACCAGGCCAGTTTGAGCTTTATGCCTAATTTTTGCTTCACCAGTTAGCTCCTTAGCCCTCATTTTGCAGGGCTTTGCAAGACAGCTTGAGACTGTTGGCACGCTCAGCATCTGCTCGCTAAACTAGTCGTAAGATTTTAAGACTTGTGGTTTCTTTTTTGGAACTACTCCATGGTTTTTCCTTTTGAAAATAGGATCTTGGTGAAACTGGTTGTGGCCTAACTGAATCTGTGCTCTGGAGCTTCCACAGAGCGTTTGAGTATGGGGGAACACTGAGCCCTTTTAGCAGATATCAGGGGCTGAGGGTGGCAAACAGGCCTCGGGAAAGGTTGAGGTTGGAATTGCGTGTGCTGCGGGGATGTGAGAGGGGAAATCTTGGCTGGTCTCTGCCGTAGTCTCAGCCTTGGTGTGAAAACTCCTGAGCTGGAAATAGGCACAGTGGTGACGTTGCAAGAACAGGGCAGATGTATTGACTGGGGACCAAGGGAAGTTGGCAGAGCTGTGTGGGAGCTCAGCTGGGGGGTGAGCCTACTGTACCTCGCTACTGCCGGCCGACTCCTGTACAAACAAGTCACATCTCCCCTAGGGAAGGAGCTGAAGGGCTGGGAGTGATGTCAGCAAAGAGAGGAGAGGCAGCAAGAGTTCATCCTGCTGGGAGATGCCAGGTTGGTTGAACAGTAGCATTCTGTATTCCGTCTCCTGCTGGTTGCAAAGGAGACAGCCCTTGGCTGCTCTAGCTGTTCACTCATCTGATGGCTTATTCCTTCCCACATAAACATTGCTCCTGACATATTTTCTTAATGCAGAAAATCTGTTGGAAACTGAAGAATCTGACTGGTAGCTCTGGTCGTGGACAAAATGTTCATGCTCATTGAGCTTTAAGGGTGCATCTTTGTTTCTTGGTGTTGAGGTGAGACTGATGGAAGTGAGAAATTCCGAGCAGCGAGGCCACCCTTTTCCCACCCCATCACAGATCCTGGCAAAGCTCTCCAGCAGCTGGTGGGGAAAAGCTGTGCCCTTAACTGTTGGCAGAAGAGAAACACAATCCTCGTTCAGAGGAGGGGAAAATCCTCAAAACCGTACTCATAAGCAGTGAATGGCAGATACCTTCAGACTTCTCTAAATCTTAGGAGATTCCTTCTGCTAGAGCTGGGCCATAGGAACGCACACAACAGATGTAAAAATTGCCACAGTGATGTTTCTTTGAGGGTACAGGGCATGAAAACTGTACCTGACCGGACAGTTTTTGCTTTAATCTATCTGTGGCTCATGAGGTTCTTCACTGGGAGAGGGGAAAACCAGTCTTGAGGTTGTGTCTGATCACTGCCACTCCATAAAAGAGCAGTGGAAAGTTAATAGGTTAGATTGGCAAGATTGGCCTGTACTAGAAAAATTAAGTATCTTGTGAAGAACGTGTGTTGAAATGCCAAATACATTGGAATCTGAGAAAGCCATGGCACTGGTCACGGCTTCTGGCAGCTTCGAAAGTGCCATTTTCACCTACTTAAACCTTTTATGGCTTTATTCTGTGCAGAACGGATTTTCCAGGTAGCATTTCGGCATGAGAGCTTTGGAGATCTCTGAAACCTGATGGCTTGACTAAGCTTTCTTCACCTCTGCCCATGGTATTAGATTTCCATGTAAGAATTTGGTTGTGGTTGCACGCAGCTGCTGGAGGAGAGCAACTGGATGGAGCTGAGCCGAGGGCTGGTCAGTGTGTGAGCGTGGGTATTAAATGCAACGGGAAGAATTCACACTAGATACTCACCTCTGTAATAACATCCTGCTTAAGTAGCATGCCTCTCATCCCAAAGGATCTGCTCGTGCTTTCCACACTTGAAATGCCACCTGCTTCACCACAGAGATCTGTTGTGACCACGAAAATGTAGGTAACTCTTCACTGAAATGGAGCTGTGCCACAGAGTGATTTAGAGGGGCAAGTGAGCTCTGCCATATCCACCGTGGCTCTGAGAAGCTTCCTAGAAAGCCTGCAGTCACTGCCTACTTTGTGGTTTGAAACAGAGTGGCAAGATTAATGGTTCTATTTCTAATGTGTACTGGTCATATCTCTAAGTGCGTTGTGATTTAGAGGAGAATTAATCAACCCTGAGAGCATCGTGTTCTCTCTGCAGCTGCACGTGCTGAATTTTCCTTGTATTCTGCCATTAGCCATGAGTGTTGTTTGCTCTCTGTTGGGGCATTGTGGTGGTAGTAGGTGCAAACTTGGTGGAGGCACATCCTTTCCTCTTCCAAGTGAATTTGTGCTTCGTGGTGGGTTTTCCTTTGAACAGTTGTTTTCAGTGTCTGCCTGCACTGTGCTGATCCTGCTTGGATCAGAGACCATTGCACTTGGCTGGGAGTTGGTTTGAGAAATAAGAAATATAAACAAAAGCTCTATGTATCAGCATGAGAGAAAGTGGAAGTTGCCTTTGTTGTGCTTTTTTCTCCACGCAGACCCTTGGTGGCTGACCTCTGCTCTCATCTGCTCTGTGTAAATGTTGAGATTGTCCCTTTTTCAGCTGGGCCAGGGTTGTTCCAACACCTGTGTCTGTTCTCAGGTCATCAGCACTTGAGTTCTCTTCTCTTCTACATCCAGACCCTGCAGATCTTCATCTGAACATCAGCAGCTGTCTGCAGTAGCTGCCCATACACACACAGCTGGGTGTCAGACATTTGCACTGGCATTAATGCCTCCTTTTGCAGAAATCCTGCCTTGTTGTAAGTTCAGGTTTTAGGGAATGAAACATGTTGAGACACAATGTATTTCCCTTTCTGCCATGTCTTTCCCTTGAATCCCTTCATGAGCTTTTAGAGATGGTGTGAGCTTAGCAAAAGGACTTGTAATAGCTATTTGTCTTTGAAGCTACATGTCAATAGCAAGGCTTGTTGCAGCTTCTGCTCAACTTGCTTGATAAAGGTTCGAACTGCTGATGATTCAAAGTGGACTGTGTGGTCATGCACAGCTGGATAGGTTGGGGTTCTGACAAGCTCTCAGATGACAGCACTTACCTAAAACACTTCGCTCTGAGTCCTGTCTCTATGGTGAGTACATAAAACACCATGGAAACATTGACATTGTGCAAGTAGACCTGTTGTCAGAAGGTGTTAGGGCTCCTACTAATCTCTCTTAGGGGGAAAAGAATTCCTCCCAGCATACAAACTTGGCCACAGCATTAGTTACTCAGCTGCTTGGCAGCTCCTTGTTGGAAATACTAGGAACAGAATACAGACCCTAATAAAGTCGAGGAAAATCTGGCAAGTACTTCAGTGAGCCCTTGATTTCACCATAGGAAGAGCGTGGTTCAAAAAAGACCTCTGAGTCGTGCCAGCGGTGCTCTTGTCATCACTGGGATGGAGGGTTATTTCTGTGTTTTTATTGATGGCAAGTAGACTGCTTTTTGGCAAAGAGACTGAAGGCATGAATTTACCTTTAATGTAGCTTTGTTGGCCTAGTTTCTGGTAATTCTGTCCTTTTCACCAGCTCTGAGGAGAGAATATGCAGCTCTTCTGGTTGTAGAAGAGCTGTTGAGGACTAAATGACACTGGAATGCCCATCATCTTTTGGAAATAATTTTCTGATTCTGCCCATTGTCAACTTTTTGGAAAGTGTTCTCCACTCGTGAACGCATTTGGAATTTTAAGGAAAATGATTGTTGCATGCTTGCAATGAAAGCTTCATAAATGTTCCCATCTGACAGCACTGCACTGCTCCCCAGATCCTCCTAAACTGCGGTCAGTTCTCATGCAATGTCTTACCCTGTCTGTGGGGATCAGCTTGGCACTGGCTCCTGCTTTCCATGTTCCCTCGCCCTGCACCACTCAACATTTCTGTTGCCATGTGATTATGGCATCACTGTCCCTCTGTTTCCCCCCTTTTTAAAAATAAGTTCTGTGCTTAAAAAATAATAAGGTATAAGTTGTCATCTGGGTGAAAGAAAGGGAGCTTTGTGGATATTTAGGACATGGCTAATGGCATTTCAGAGCCCTGAGGAGAACCAGCGTGGTTTCCAGTTTTCAGCAGTGTCGGATGTGGCAGTGACATTCCTCTCAGTTCTGTAGGGATGTACCAAGAAGGGGATTTTTTCCAAGCTGTTACTTAACTGATATTAGCATTTGAAGGCACATAAGGCCTGACCTTTAATCCTGTGTGTAGACTGACTGATCTGCTTACTTGAATGCCTCATTGTAATGCTGCAGAATGGAAAGGATTGCATCAGACCCGAGAGAAATCTCCTGTCACCAGAACTTGCCTGTTTAGGTGTGTGGCTGCATGAGCCCATCCCAGTAACATCTGCAAAGTCAGAGCTTGCAGATGCACCTCCCTGATTTCTCCTCCAGTTCCTCTCTGAAATTGCATTTGTCAGTGAGTGATCACTCATCTCCAAAGCTCAAACCCTGCTGTATGAGCTGATAGAGAGGAGCCCCACATGAGAAAGCACAGCCCTGGCTTGTGGTCTTTCCAAAAGTTCAAGTGCTCCTAGTTACATATGGACTTTTTGCCATTCACTTCCAAAGCAATTCAAACCATGGGGGTTAATTAGTTTTATGGGGCCTTAGTGGAAGAGGTTGGTGGGTTTTATTACATTCACATGAAAAGCTGGAGCCAAGAATGTAAAATGAAAACTGAAGATGAAGAGTCCCGGAAAGCAGAACGGGGTTTGTGAAGTGACCAAGTGTAAATGTGATACTGTGCAAAGTCCCAAAGAGTCTCCTGTCTAAACTGGTAACATACTTCAGAATAAATTTTGAAGTCACAGCTGTTGCAGGAGGCTCCAAAGATATCAGCTGTGCAGGAGGGCGAGCTGAGAAATAATTTAGGAAGGTGGGACTGATGCACCAAAGCTCCACTGCTTTGGTCTTCACTGAGTTTCTCGGAACACGCATTCGGCATCCGTGTGCTTTGCAACATGTGCCTGCAGCATCAGCCTGGGGCAGAGGGCTGGAGTTTTGGGATCTGATACATCCAAAAACCGGCTCGCCACTGCTCTGTGCTGAAGAGAGCGCTTGGTCAGGCTTGCAGGGGTGGTGGGGCTGTGTCCCGACATGTGTTCCAAAGGATACCAACACAAACAGAATATGTTAATGCTGTGTTCTCTGGTGGTGATTGACAGCTCCAGACACCAGGCTGGCATGCCAGTCTGCCAGCAGCCTGTGGAAAGCTGCTCTGACGTAGCCAACCCACTTGGCAACAGAGCCGTGGCTGGCCCGCGGTGCCTGATGACTCAGTTGAGTCCTGGAGCTGTTATTGCAGTGGAAGGAGCCGTTCTGTTCCTCAATTCCTTTGTGCAGCCCATGGATCGGTCGGATGGGATCCTGCCAAGGCCTGCAGTCAGGAGGAATTATGACGCAAAAATCTTTTGGGGCTGGGCAAGTCGTGACTGTAGATTCTGCGTTGGAGCTGATGGGCCAGGAGGGTTTTCTTTTGCCACAAGAAAGTCTACCAGCAGCTCAAAATAGAGTGTTCTTGGTTCTTGCTCAGCGGAGCAGCTGGAGGCACTCGCTGCCAGCCCACCCACACGAGCAGGACAGGGCACGCACGCCTTCAGCCTGTTTTCCCCCTTGGTGATGTATCATGTGCTTTCAGTACCCAGGAGATGAGATCCCCAGAGCCCTGGTGTTCCCATTTCCCTGGCACACTCGTGCCAGGAGCCCATGGCTTCGTCCTTCTCGCTCATCTTGGCTCTACAGCCCACTGCTCCTGCATTTACTTAGGCAGGAGTAGGGCTCACGTGTTGCTGTTTGGGGAACCAAGGTTTAAGTAGCAGCAGTGGCTTTATTTTGCATCTGGTTTGGTTTCTGGTTCGACACCACAATAAATGTGAGTTGTAGTTGTGCCAAAAATCTACCTGGAGGGTTTGTGTCTGTGAAATGGACAAGTACATAACTTGAGGGAGAGTCTGTTGTGCTCCAGGAGTTTGCACAGATCCACTTTTGCTTCACAGAGGTTGTGGTGGTTTCCCTTAATCATGTTTACACCTAAACAGAGTTTGGGGTGATTCTGAGAGACACAACGTTGCTCATCAGGATTGCAAAGTGAGTTGTGTTGGACAGGTAACAGTGTGGAGCCTGATTCTGCATCTCAGCTTCTTCCCTGAAATACTGAGCCTGAAACTAAGGGAGCAAAGGTGCCCTTTGTTATTCAGAGCAGTAGGAGCCATGCAGCCTTCTTCTTGCTTAAAGGTATCAGATTGCTTGTTTAAAGCATTCATCTGATCACAAAAATCCCAGTGCAACACGAGGTTGAACAAAAGCCATCTTCCAAGTTAATCCTCTGGCTCCAGAAGCTGACACATTCCTTTCAGTGTGGAAAATTCAGTTCAGAATTATGGGAAAAGAGCGTGAAGATGCAGCAGCTCCTCTTAATAGTGAGGTGGATTTGGCACACGCAGGGTCTGCAAGGAGTGAAGTGCGTTGGAGGGATTCCTTCTTGCAGCAGTGCTGGCGTTTGGGCTGGAAGGTGCGGGGTGTTTGAGGATTCGCTGGCCTCTAGTGGTGACGCTGGGGAGAGGATGGGAGAAGCAGCGTTTAGCTCTGTGCACGCTGGTGTGTGCACTAAAAGGAAAGGAATGGTACAAAACATTTTGGTTTTGAACACTCAGTCTGCTCCTGAAATAGTTAAAGGAGGTCCTGGGCTCCTGGGCAGGAAGCCCTTTGATTTTTGCAGTGTCTATTTTAGACCACTTAGAGGTATTCCAGGGACTTCAGGAATCTGCACTGAGAATGGCTGATTTTTAGATCAGTGCAAGCAAAATTGTGTACAGCTGGAGTGCAAGACAAAAATGAAACTTCATCTTACTAAGCAATCAGAACTTAAGCTCAAAGCTTTAGAAAGAGAAGAATCCCAGACATGTTTGGGTTGGAAGGGACCATACAGCTCATCTCATTCCACTCCCTGCCATGGGCAGGGACACCTTCCACTATCCCAGGTCACTCCAGGCCTCATCCAACCTGGCCTTGGACACTTCCAGGGATCCAGGGGCAGCCACAGCTTCTCTTCCCACCCTGTGCCAGGGCCTGCCCACCCTTTGACTTGAAACTGATTGTACAAAATGTCTTGAAATTGTTTTCTATACTGATGTGTTCCATACATCCTGTTTTCTATCATTCATTTAGCATTTCTATCTCCTGTAAACAAATTTTATAAGCTGACTGCACACCTGATTTCCCAGGGCAGCGTTCTTTGCACCCAGTCCTCTTGTGGGACTGACATTGCACCTTCCTGCTCCATGGCTTGGCAGTGAAGTCTGTCTGCTGCACTTGTTCCTGTGCTTTCCTTTCCCAGTCTTGGAGAAAACTTGTTAGTAGTGAGAGGCACAATATCATATGCAGCTCGAGCCCGAGAGTCTTATGGAAAATTGATTTTAAAATAAATTGTAAAAGATCGTCACTGGGAGCCAAACAAGTTGGATCATGGTTTGGTTTGGTGTCTTGGGATTTTTTGTTTGGGATATTTTTTTGTTTGCTTGTTTGAGTTTTTGTTGCTGTTGTGGCTGTGGCTAAATGAAAATGCACGGTTTCACTGATTTCCCTCAAAAAAGATGCTGGTAAGCCCTGTTCAATTAAATGTCCATCCCTGTGAATTTTTCCTTCCATTCTTCAAGTCTGTCTTCCTTGATCCCCATCTTCCTTCCTATCTCTCTCTATCCTTAGTCTCAAATAATCCCCTTTATTAAGATTTAGAGTACATTCAGGGTTGTGCCCCTTTGAACCACAGTTCTGAGAAGGGACTGGAGGGAAGATTAAGTTTTCATAAGAGCTTTTGGTCTTTTGTTTTCATTATATTTCAGCCTTTGACAAAGACATTTGTATTCATCTCAGATGTTGCCATTTTTGTAAGCCACGCTGTCGATAAATAAGTATTCATAGTGCACCTCAGGTAGTGTTCCACATGGGTGCCTCCCAGGATTCCCATTTTGTCTTTTAGAATGCTGAAACAAGTGCAGGGCGCAGTTTCAGTTCTCATCTCGCTGCAGAACAGCCAAAGCAGAGGAGCTGATTAATGACACGTGCTAACGACTCTGGCATTGTGGTTTTCTGTCTGCAGATGTGAAAGGACCACCTACACACAGACTGTCCTGCGGCCAGTCCCCCTACACTGACATGACAACATGGGAGAGGAAATACTGCATCCTGACAGACAGCCAGCTGGTGCTGCTCAACAGGGAGAAGGAGGTGAGAGGAGCTCACGGTGGCCACTTGGGATTTACCACTTGGCCTTTACTGGCACAGTGTTTTTCATCTCCCCTTTATTTCCTTCATGAATTTATTGAAAGATGTGCAGGGGAATTTCAGAAGAAATTTTTTGCTGTGCAGGTGCTGAGGCCCTGGCACGATTGCCCAGGGAGGTTGTGGCTGCCCCAGCCCTGGCAGTGCTCAACCCCAGGCTGGATAAGGCCTACAGCAACCTGTTCTAGTGGGAGGTGTTTTACAGGTCCATTCCAACCCCTTCACACTCTTATGATTCCCTGGAAAGGGGAGCTGAGCTATCCTGTGTACCCATGGCATAGGACACAGTTATAATCCAGCTGGCCCAGGTGCTGGTGGCATGGAAGAGGTGACAGCAAACTGTGTGCAAACTCCCTCCTGGAGTTTTACAGCCTGTCTTTGGGTCTGCCATTACATCTTCCTACATCACTGCTGCTTTTAATGGGAGTTAAAGCCACCACAGCTATGTAAACCTGCCTCCTTACGTCAGTGCAGGCATAAAGGTAGGGAAAAGTGAAGGCTTTTTATATACCCAGGAATTTTAGTCTAATAACACAGTTTCCTGTATTTGGAGATGACCTGTATTTTTGTGGGTTTTTTCTTGGTTCTTTGTAAGCTTGTGTTTATGGCTGTTCCAGGCTGAGAGTAGGAGACCTGCTGCTGGTGTAGCACTAAATATTAGTCAGCTGTGCTCAGGTTTATTTACAGTTTATTTTACAATTAAGTATTCCCTTGCTGGGGAGAGTAGGAGGAAATGGTTTAGAGAGGGACTTGAGTTATTAGAAGGGAACAGCCTTGATGCCAATGCGTGGGAGAGGTGATCAAATGCAGGGAAAAGAGAAGGCCCATTTAATGCTATTTGTTTACTGTGTAATTCTTTTTCTGGTCTGACAGGACTGTCACCTAAGTAATTAAAGTATATACTGAAAAAACTTAGGGAGATGTGAGAATCATTCCTAAAACTGTACTGTACCAGCACAGCTGTGCCAAAAGGATGCATCTCATTAAAGAAATGTAATTGAAAAAAACACTGGCTCATATCACAAATAATTAACTGAAGGTGGCAATCATGCACTTAGGGTTCTTTATTTCTCCTGCCACAGAGAGGTGAAAGCATTTTGCTGGGAGTAAGATGAGTCTTTTGCTTAGATCCTGAGGAATAAATGTGGGAAGTCTGAGGTATCACTGGTGTGTTAAGGCATTAGATACTGTGTTTAAATACACTCTGCTTTTTATCAGAAGCTGAGGAATTTCAGCATCACCCTATAGAGAGCCTTGGGTTTAAGTGTAGCAATAACCCCAAGAAATCAAGCAGTAGTGAAGATCTTTGCAATGTGCTGTCAAAGGAGGCCTCCTGCACTATCACAGTGAGAAACAACTTGTTTGGGGAAATGCTGCCTGCAGATGGGCCAGGCAGCCGTGCCTTTGGTGCAGGTGTGACTCCACATGCTGGTAATGGGGTTTGCTTCAGGGGCTTGTAGTTGGAGTCAGATTTGCCATTCTGATTTTCAGGTAATTTGTGACTACTGTGAAGTGCAATAAAGAAGGGAACTCCTTGCAGAGTCAGGAGTGCTCTGTAGGAAAATAAAGGGTTGGTTTAGTCTGGCTTCTGAGTCTGTACACAGGGCAGTGTGCAGACAGCCCCTTCCAGGGGCACACAGTGTATACAACTGCTAGTTAAGAGAGTGGCAAAGACCTGATACTCTGGATTTACACCTTCTTCTCATTTTTCTGAACTAGAAGTATCCCTTTGCAGCTTTCGTGAGAAAGGGAAGGGGAGGCAACGCAGTTAAATTTTTCTTGGCAAGTCATTCAGAGTTGAAAGAGGCTCCATGAAATGTGATCTAGAAATAAGAGTGCACAAAGGCCTAAGGCAGCAGTGGGGAGAGATGCTTGTTAAGAGCATAATGATGGAAAAGTATGTAGGAGGGGAATCATAAAAAGCCCCTGTGTGGGACCACAGGTACAGGGAGCCTAAGCCCAGCTGAATGAGGAAGAGGGAGGTTACTTAAAGAGGAAAATTGAAGACTCTGTTTAGGGTAAAATTATTGTAAAGGTGATGCTGCTGGAGGTGTTTTATTAAAACAAGGCAGGCAAGAGGAGCTGGACAGGTTCCTGCTCTGAATGTGGCAACTGCTGACAGAGTGAGTAGGCCAGAATTGCTTTGCACTGCTAAAGGGGATTTTAGAAACAATGTGAGGGACTGAAAGATAGCCCTTGGTAAGTGGGGGAGTGTGGGGGGAGAAGGAGTTGATGTTCCCAGCAGAGTGCCCTGGCAGCCCAGAGGGAGCACTTGTGGCATCTCAGGGCTGACATAAAGGTGAAAGTCTGAAGCATCTCATTTTATCCTTTTTGCATCTGCTTTGTTACTTCATGAAACAAAAATCCAAGATTGGCTGGTGTGAAACTGGAAGGGACAGAAATGTTTGATGTTTATAGTACTTTGTAAAATCACTCTGCAAATATGTGTGTCCAAGTCAGAAAGATACAAAATGCTAAGGTGTAATGCTAAGTTTGGTTTCTTTCAGTTAATGCTGCTAAAATACAGCATTATGAAGTGCACAGATCTGCACAGAGTTTTAGGAGGGGACAGTACAGAAACAAACAGTGTAGTAAAGCAAACTTTTCTCATAGTATCCCACAACTATGGATTTTTTATCAAGGCAGTTTGAATAGAGTCCATGCAAGAGATATTTTGTGCTGTTTAAGAACAAGAGTAGGCTGGAAATCAGAGACATTTTGAAGTACAACTTGATCCAAAAATATCTGTAATTAGGCAAAAAATAGTCTGGCGGTATCATCTGGTGCAGTGTAGGAAAATATTAATTACTTGACACCTTGTCAACTTTTTAAAATGAGAATAGGTGAGACTGAAGAATGAAAATTATTAATGAAAGGAAGAGATCAATGCCCAAAAAGTAAGTAGAAAGAAAATGAATCCCAGTAGAAACATGAGAGACAACTTAGCAAATAAGGCGTCCTGAGTGACAGGAGATCTGCAATTAACACAGCATATCCTGGTGTGATAATGTTTGACATCATCTTCCAAGACAAGGAGAACAGGTCTAGGCTGATGCATGCACAAGCCAAGTATTTTTGATATGAGGAAGATTTCCCCTGTCAGGAAGGTGTAGATGTTTTCATCTACTCTCTGAAACCTGTGCCATGTGGAGGGGGCTGTGAGGGTACAGTAGAAGTGTCTGCAGGATCAGTGCCATTGAAACAGGGATTGGGAATGCCTTGGTGTTCAGGAAGGGTGGGTGCAGACAGACAACACCGTCACAGCACTTCCATGAGGGATGTGACCAACAGCTGCTTTTTCGGTAGTCTTTGTCAGTAACTTGGCTGCAGTCCTGCAGAATGTTTTAGTCTTGTGCTCAGTTGGAAATGAAGATGAATGCTTTTCACTGTGTTAGACTCTCCCTTTTTTCTCCCTGCCCCCAAACCTCATCTTTGTTCTTGGATTTAGGGGTGGTTCTAATCAAGGGCAAAGGACAGCAAAGACCTGCTTTCACTGTGATCTGCTACTTTCTGACAGTGGCCACCAGCAGGATGCCTGGGATGTGTTTTCCTGCTCCTCCATCTCCTGTCACTGACACCAGGAGTGGTGTGACAGTGGTGATGCCAAGGGAAAACTGATGTGTGGGGCCCCAGGGGATGCTCTTCAGAAATGCCCACTGCCAGTCTCAAAGCAACGTTGGGATCTCACAGCAAATACATTTTACTTGTAAATGTACTTTTACTTGTAAATGTAAATTTTACTTGTGTCAAACCTGAACACAGTCATAAGAAGAGATTTTCTTCAGTTCTCAAGCAATGTTATTATATATTTCCCAAAAGCCTGGAGAAATGTTTGCTGTCAACATTTTTAAAGTGGATTTCCATGTCAAAATTTTAGCCAGCTTCTAACTTTCTGGAGGAAGGTAAAAATTAAAATGAATTAAATTTAACTGTTTTGCTGACATGATTCCAAACTTCCTGACTGTTAGTTCAGAAGGGCCTGCAGGTTCTCAAGTTTTTGCCTTGAATCACTCTTTCAAATCTTGAAAAATGTTACCTGCAATAAAGCAACTTTTGTCCCTACTTTTTTTTCTTAATGGGACTATCTCAGTTTGCCTTTAAGAGGCATTAAATGCTTGTAAAGCACTTACTCCTATTTGTTCTGAAATCTCTCTGTCACCAAACTACTAGAAATCCTCAAAACAGGCTTTTTGTACTGGAAAAGCCTGTTCAGTGGTAGGTGAGTTGGGATGCTGTTCAAAGGCCAGGAGTCCAAGCTCTGAACCCATCCTCATTAAACTGTGAAATTTTCAGGGAAACAACCTGTGATTAAAATTGTTAAGATTGGCAAATAATCAGCATTTGGGCTGTCCTTTTGTACCTTTTTATCCCAGAGTTACACTGCTCAGAGTCCAGCCCTGAACCAGCAGCTTCAGCATGTCAGCTCAGGGTCAGACAATTCCCAGGTTGGTGAAGTCTCAGGGGAACAAAGAACAGGATAACATAGCTGGATGGGGCAAAAAAACCCAACTGCTGAAAACCTGAATCACCATTAGAATCCTGACTCTGCAAGGCTGTGTCCTTCCCTTCAGTCCTTTGCTGATTCTTGCTGCAGTGTCAGGGGCTGGGGCAGTGTTGGGAAGGTTGCAGATGTCTGCCTTGTTCTCTGCATGGTGTTTATTTGTGCACTTTGTTGTGTTTTGGTGCCTCCCAATCCATGAATCTGTTTGCCCAACCACAGAGCAGTTTATACACCTGCTTAAAACATGTCCAGCCCCCAAAGATGCAGAGCTGCTGCCCAGGCTGATTCTGCATGTTCACAAAGCCATATCCTTGAGCACATGGTTCATGCTAGGCATAAATGCTGGGCCTGAAGTCCTGAGGTTAGTTCTTTTTGGTCAGTGTAGACTGAGATTATGTGTTTGGAGAAGTTTTACTTTAAAATAACAAAGCATTTTGAGGTCAGACTTAAGGGGCTCAATCCCCATCCTCCTGCCCACTCATGGCCATAAGTCAGCACATCCACAGTGTCCCCATTGCTGGTATCAGGGTGGTAGGAGTGGGGCTTTTTCTGTCAGTGGATTAGAAGAACCTTTCCGTCAACCCATGTCTGAAAGCACACACACAGGTACTGAGGAGGTGTACTTGGGGTGCTAGCTGGATGCTTTGAAGGTGTGATGAAGCAGGTACTGGTAATAACTGATGTGGAAATATGGCTTGCAGCATCCCACCAAAAATGCTCTGAAGGAAATCGGGAGAGGCAGTGGAGCAGAAGAGTGTTTAGAAGGCAAGAAGACTAAATGGAGCCGCCAGATGAGAACTGAAAATCTAATATGTGAACTTGATTGAAGGAATGTGGCATAAACTAACAAAATTAGTCTCTGTTCAGCTTCCTAATGGGCTTTTGCACAGAGATCGTGCAGCAAAGGAGCTGCTGTAAAAACCTACCAGCAAAGACAATAACCTGAACAGAATAAGCACTGAGGTTTTGGGAAACTTGTTTTGAAAAATGACAAATAGCCCAGCGTAGTAATAAATAGCATTAAAAATGACCTTAAGAGAATGCTAAGTGCTTAGAAGTCAGGAAATGCCAGAACTTTTTAGTTTGTGAGAGCCATTGTAGTGCAGCCTGTTTCTAAAATAATGCAGTATCTTGTAGATCTTTTACAACCTTCAGTACACATGAATGATATATTTTTGTTTGCTATTAATACTCGTTTTTCAGAGATGATGGAAGATACGGAGCGATAAGCAGCACAGGAAATGGCACGGGGGTTTCTATTCCTTTAGCTGCAAACTGTCTGTGACATACCTCTGTGCAAAGAAATTGCCACAGTGCATGTATTGCAGTTGTACTGGTGAAGCCAAGTCCTCATCAAAAGTGTGCTGAGATGTTTTGGGCCTCCCTTCAGCCCCTGGATGCTGAACCTCCCTCATCCTGGGGGTTCCTTCCAGCTGTTGAATAAAAGAGCTGAAGGCAACCCCACTAGGCTACAGGCTCCAGACATGGTAACAGGCACCAGATCGCTGAGCTTTAGGGATAAACAGTTTATTTCCAAACAACACTGTGGTGAAAAATACAGAAGAGGAGCATGATTACCTGGGTAGTTACAGCAGTAACTCAGTGGCACAGTTGTCCAGATGGAAACAACTGCAAATCCAGTAATTCACCAATACTGAGCTAAATTATCATCTGACCATGCAAAGACCTGCAAAACCGTGGTCATAACCATGATGATCAGGAGTCTTGGTAGAAAAAGGTTCTTCCCTCAAAGGGTGGTTGTCACTGGAACAGGGCAGTGGTTGCAGCACCAATCCTGACAGAGCTCGAGGAGCTCTCAGGCACATGGTGTGACCCTTGGAGATGGTCCTGTACAGGTCCTGGTGGGTCCCTTCCAATTCAGCTTACTCTGTGATTGTGTCTTTGGAGGAGGCTTTGGGCAGCCTGGGGCTGTGTGTGCTGCACCACTGGCCAGCAGGTAGCTGTTGGGAATGTTGCTTTTCCAAATGTTGAGCTGGATGGAGCCATCTGAGCAGCAGCCCCTGCATGACTTTCTAAAACAGGCAAGGCTGTGTCTGGCATTGGGAACCAGCCTTGAAAGGGCAGGACTGTTGTGACTGGATGCCTGCGGAGCAGGGGCTGCTGCACACCTTGGGCTCTCTCCCAGGGAGCCTCTGGAATTTTGTGGCAAGGCCAGAAATGCCAATTGTTACCAGACGAGTGGGAAATGAAGTCCCTTAGCAAGATGGCCCGCTGACAGCCGCTTGTGTGCTCCGTTTCTCCGCAGGTGCCCACGGAAGGGATGCTGGAGCCGCCGGACCCGTCCCGCGGGCGCTGCCTGCGCCGGACAGTGAGTGTCCCCTCCGAGGGCCAGTTCCCCGAGTACCCGGCAGAGGGGGCCACCCAGCTAGGTAAGGACACACCAGCCCTGGCATGCACTGAGAGCTGCAGCTGAATCACAGGGCACGGCCGTCCGGGCAGCGCTCCGGCAGAGCAGCCTGGGGGGATTGGTACCACCGCAGCAACCCAGGCTTGATTTGTAAATACCTCCAGCAAAATGACCTCCAAAGAGCAGGATGTATCCAAACATCAGTGAGACTGTTGTGGGATACCAGAGGAGCGTGGCTGTTGCACATGGGAAGCTTTGTGGCTCAGTTTTTAAACATCCTGGGGGTTTACATGGAAGAGCTGCTGGATGTGGGTCAGTGCGCTGCAGCTTCTGCAGGTGGCTGTGAGTGGTTCCTGCTGGTTTGGAACTGTTAGGTGGTTATGTTCTACCTCACCTCTGGAATTTCCTTTGCTTCGTATTTTCACAACAAGCACTGAATAACAGGTTTTTCTCTAACTTACCTCATGCCTGTGCAGGGTGCAGTTCTGAAAAGAACCAACCAGCTGCCTGCTGTTGGCTGTGATTATCCATGTTGAAATTTTGGGAAAGCTAAAGAAATGACAGGTATTAAAAATTACAGTAAAAGCTTTGTTGCAGTGGTTTCCCAGGTCCAGGTTTGGCCCAGTTCCCCCACTTTATTCCACCACACCTGTGGTTGCATAAGGAGCATCACTCCAGCTCTTTCCAGAAAAAAAGGAAGAGGCAGCAGCCACACACCAGTGAGCTCTTCTTTCTCTTCCCAACCTATGCAAGAAGCTTTCCTTGGCATAAGCTGGTGAGGTCAAAGAGCAATTCTTCTTTAGTTCAGCCATGAAGAAGTTAATCCTGGGCAAGAGGGAGCCATGAGCTAAAAACATGCATCTGTAAACATACTGCAGCCTTGATAACTGCTATCAAAGGTGAAGAAAAGGTATTTGGCATTTCACAGCCTCAGTTAGCTTTTTTTCCCCAAGAATATGTGTCTGTGAGTATATTGCCACAAGTTAAGTAAAATCTAACTCCTGTTAATTAACACATTGCAACTTGTAGTAGTTATTTATTTGTACTTGCCAATGTTACTATGTAACGACTACTTTTTAATGAAGGCATATGGGATTTTGGGGGAATGTTTTGATTGGATTGGAAGTCAGACAAGAAACAGGTCATTTAGGAGGGAAAACTGCAAAATCTTTGGGATGAGTGACATAGTCTGGGTGTTTGCAGCATTTCAAATGCAGCTCTAAATGATCCCCTTGTTTTGCCATATGAACAAATACTCATTTGGCAGTAAAATCAGTATTTAACATGTTTACACAGTGTTATAGGCCAAGTACTCACTCCAGGTGTGTGGCTAGTGAGGTGAATGAAGAATTGTATTGCAACCAGCCTGCTCTAGGCAATATTGTTTGCAGCTCCACAAGCTAGAAAGACCTTTAAAGTCTCAGATCTAAATGCTGCCGCCTTCTCTACCATGTGCAAAAGATGCGTAGAAGAATGTCTGGACTTCACTAATCATCTCAATAGCTGGAAATCCCAGTGTTATATTTTCAAATGGAACCTTGTAACATTCTCTTTCTTGAATGGCCACAGAGAATGGATGACTCTGCTATTTGGTATCTGCCTTGCTGTGTATTTTGCTACGGTTTTAAATTCATGTGGCATCTTGTAGAGTGTCATTGGATGTGTGCCTGACAAGAATATATTAAAAGTACAGGAGTACATGGTCTTCTTCCTGTGAGAGCTGCAACTGTAGTGAATACAGGTGTCACAAAGCAAGTGGGCCTGCAGTGGGAGGGGGAAGGCTGAGCAATGCCCACACTGTGAGGATGGATGAGGGGGAGTGGGAGGGAAGGTTATATATAACCCCTGATTGCAGTGCCCTGGGTAGTTCCCTTGTTTTCACAGCCTGGTTAAAAATGTCTCTTGTCACGATTACAGAATTCCTGCTAATGGAGAAAAGTGGGTTGATAGCAAGCAGTGGGAATAGCTTTGTGTCAAGATACTGAGCCAGAGGACACATCAGTGAAGGGAACCATTGAACATCTTTATACAGAGAAAGAAAGAAACAGATGGTGGCAGCCAGAATGTATCACAAGCAGAACAGATAACAACTGCACTAAAATAGCTTTGGAATGGACACCCAAAGCTGAAAGGCACAGCAGGGGCAGCTACAATATCTAGTAGAGAAATTGCGAGGCAGAGCTGATAAGAATATGGAGCTTGTCCTAGGGAAGCATGTGGATAACGTGGCAACTGCAGGTGTTGCTTTTAGGATGATACCTGAAATCACTCCTTGCAGAAAAGCTCCTTAGGAGTGGCTCTAATGGAGAGGTGAAGGCAGAGCAATGGCATTTGCTTTTTTCTCCAGATAAGGTTGCCATCTGTGACTTAGAGATGTATTCATTAACAATAAATAAAAGGCAGGGAATCAGGCGATGGGGCTCTTTTTCTTCCATAGCAAGAAAGTTATAACTTGAGTGAGAATCTTTTTGTTAATGGAGCAACTGGAGCAGCACATGTTCTTCAAGGGCTCTGCATAATCAGCAGTAGAACCCATTCTGCAAATTTCTGTGGCATTCTTTATAGCATTATGCACACATCTTTGTAGCACCATTCCTAGGAAGTGTGTGGGAGAGAAACTGCCCACATTACAGCTGAGAAGGCGAAGGAGAAGACGTGTAACCCTCCAAAGGTCAGCATAAAGTCATGTGCTTCACCCAGGAGCTGCTCTAGCCATTCCTGCCATCTCTCCCATTTTTCACCCTTGCTGCAG
Organism: Campylorhamphus procurvoides; assembly: GCA_013396655.1. Taxonomy (NCBI): domain Eukaryota; kingdom Metazoa; phylum Chordata; class Aves; order Passeriformes; family Dendrocolaptidae; genus Campylorhamphus; species Campylorhamphus procurvoides. Next base: position 117,347 of record WBMV01004382.1, on the reverse strand, counting down.
GGTTGGCTCAGCTGTTGGTGAGGCAGCTGCTGAGCCACCATGGTTTGCAGTCCTGTGTACTAAGATAGACACCAATTTCCACATACTTCAGTACAGTAAGCTGTAATTTGTGATGGTTCAGCAGCTGCCAGAAGAGCAGCTGAGCCATCCTTTCTGTGCAGGCAGAAACCACTGTGGTCACCCTCAGATGAGAACCAGAGGGGTGGACACAGAGATAACACACAGGATAGAAAGGGACTTGTTTAAACACTGAAAACTAATAAGATCATTTAAAGACTAACTCCAGAGGCACTCAGCATCTGCTGCTGGCTTAGGAGCTTGCCCTTTGCTTGCAGGCAGTGGAGAGGTGGTTTCTGGTGCTGAGATTCTTAATTCCTGTCTGGAAAGTGCACTGTACACTGAGTCGTGTCAGCAAGCCATCCATTAAATATGTGCCATGAAATTTCCTTGGTACCTAATCCCTGTCATTGTAGTAATACCTCTGTGAGTGAACAGGCACACTCTAAATATGTCATTTACTTGCTAGGATTTCATCTTGGCAGCACTTACTCAGAGGAGCTTCCAAGCTAAAAATGTAGCTGTAATTTCTCCCTAACTCCAGCTTGACAGCCTCTATCCTTCTTCTTCCAAGCATTATTTTCAATGGGCCGATTCTCTTATGAAGTGTGTTGCAGGCCCTGGAGACCAGCACAGAAATGTCACAGCAAGAGGAACTTAAGCTGGCCTGTCTCTGTGTTGCCTCCATTTCTGCTTCAGATCCTGCTCTTTTTCTAACAGGTGTATTTTTTCTTGTGAGGGAGATTGCATCCTTTTAAAGGATTGTTGTTTGTAATAGCATATTAGAATTAACCATTCATACAGTAAAAGCATGATTCAGATTTCCACCATTCAGACTGTTTGACAGGCTAGTAACAGTTATCACTTCCTTTCCCAAAATAATCTCTTACTCTGCTTCCTTCTCACCACCTGCTCGCAGTAAATGAGAGTTGTTAAGGAGAATACACAGCAAAAGTTTGGGTTCTGGCAGCTTTGTGGCATTAATAAGACTTCTTTTTGCCTGCATATGTGAAAATATCAGGAGGGATTTACAGTAAGGGAATGCTTTGGGGTTAGGTCTTTGTTGTTGCTGGGGTTTTTTATTTTTAAACTATGAGGCAAGAGCATTATCAAGGAGAGAATTTTTGAGATTCTCTGATTTTTAGAAAGGCTAGTGTTGATGCAAATAAATTTTGGGTTTGTATTTTGGATGTGCAGTCACCTAGGAAGAAAATGAAGACTGTTTCACCTGTTGGAACAAGTTAACCCTGTTTTTTCTCAGTCTGAATACGAAGCTCTTGAGATTACTGAAAGCAGGCCAGAGGTGAAAATGCTCCTTGCAGATTTTAGTTTGGTCCTCACCTTGAGTCACTAGCATTGAGAATGAAGCACTGATCTGCTTTGCCACCAGGCCCAGGCTGCATTGCTACCAGGTGAGCAGTCAGCTGGGCAGAAATCCTGCCTCCCTATTCTTTCAAAAGTCCAGAGGCTTGCAAAGGGAATGAGCAAGAGGAGATCAGTTGAGCAACACCTGGTTCCATTGCTACCTCTGAGAACAGCCCCTGCTGAGCCCTCCTGCCTGGGCAGGATTGCTCCAAGAATACACCCAGCCCGTGCTCTTCCTTCAGGTGAAAACTGGGCAGGAGGGAACACACAGGAGCTGAAAGGATTTCTAGGGTGGCTTCAGTAACTGCTGTTTCTAAAGCAAAGTTGTTTACAACTAAAACAATCAAAGCTGAGCCTTGCTTTCTTTATATTCCAGCTGGAATGAGTACTTGTGATGAAAGAATAAATAGATTTACTCTGTGCTCACCACATAATTACGATCCTTGTGCACTGAGTTTTAGGATTAATACCTGCAAAGGGTTAGTGCTTTCAGAGGAGGGGAGAGGGAGGCAGTCTGGGAAAAAGAGAGATTGTTTGTGACCTGGTCAGTGGAAGAATCTGCAATGCACCAATTTTTACATATTCAGTAAAGATTTATTTAGGAAATATGCAGGAATTTGAAATAATGGAAATCCTGTAACTTCTAACAAAACCATGCTGACGAGAGGTCTGTCCTTCACCTTCCACTGCTCAGCTTTGTCTACAAAGGATACCTGTTAGAAAGTAGGGATGAAAAAATGCACTTTACAGCTCCCTGTGTCTCAGCTGTAGGGATTTATGACTTGTCTTGATGAAGTAATTTTCCCAACAGCCCTGTCTGCTTCTTCACTGTGCTGCCATATGCAAAATATCCATCTCCTGTCAACTGTTATGCATGGCAGGGATACAAAACAGGGCTTTGGGTTTAGCCCTCAAATGGAGGGGTGTGTTCAGCAGTATCTCTGGCAGGAAGATGGATTCAGATGTGCTGACTTGACTTGTTTGCAGCTCCCTGGGTTTGCCTGACGTGGGCTTGCACGAGCGTGTTTGTATGTACATGTGAGAGAGGTTCACATCCTGCTCTGTGCAAAGCAGGATCCAAAGGATCACATGCACTGCTGCCAGTTCCTTTACTGGGGAAATCAGCAACCCCCCAGTGAGTGGCTGGACACTTCTCTTTCTTCTTGACCAGAAATCTCAATAAATGTCCCCAACAGTTGAAAGGTGATACTTCAATGAGGCTGGAAGAGAAAGCACCATCCTGCACCTCTGGGATATGACGCTCCTGGTGTTTCCATGGGCTCCAGGTGGTCCTGGGCATGTGGAGCCCCACGGCTCCATTCTCTGCTTCCCTTCAGCCTGGACCTGCCAGTGCTGCCACACCCACGCGTGGGAGCCTTTAGTGAGCCAGGACCTGAAGCCTTTGGCCCGTGTCATTACACAAACAAGGGTTTGGTAACGACTCCATCCTTTGCCTGCTTCACTCTCTGGTGCCTTGGGTCACAATCTCCTAGTGCTGTGACTTGGGAGTGATTAGTAGGGAGTGCAGCCATGCCAAGATCAATTGAAAGTCCTGAACTTTTAGGTCTTTGCATGTGTTGTGTTGTAAAAAACCTCCTGTGAAATCCAGCTACTCTTGGGCTACTGTGTGAAAGGTGACCTGCTACCTTCTGCATCCACCAAAGAGGTTAGGAAACTTTGGGAAAAGCCCTGGAGTAATGTGAAATTTGGACAATGTGCAATGCAATTTGCCTGCCTTGGAAGGATGAAGAGTTTAGGCAACTCTGCTTGAAATTAAAACTGACTCCATGGAGGTAACAAACAGGATACCTGGATCTCAGTGACATTCCCCTGGGCAATTGGAGTTATTTGTATACAGAAAATTGCCAAGCTGCTATCTTTCTTCTTCTAGAACACAAGCAAAGCCAAAGGATTTTGGTTTGTTCTGAACGCTGCTGAAACTATTCCCTTGCACACAGATCATCTGTGCTGAAAGCCAAGTTTCATCATGGAGCAAATGTTATCTGTTTAGATCTTAAACCTTTTAAGGGCAGAGATTAAGAGGGGTATGAACACATAACCTTAACTTTCTAATATTGACACATAATCCATTAGGGCTTTTTTTTTCTCTTGGAAATGTATATTACAACCCTGCCCACTACTTCCAGGGCACATAAAAAATCACTTTGGAGATATTAAAATGTTGTGATGTGAGCATCAAGAACACTTTGTGAGGAGAGCATGTTGTGCAATAGTAATAATTGCTAAAAACTGGTGGCTCTTGGGCCATCTGGGGCAGATTTGTTGCCAGTGTTCTAACCAAACCTCAGTTTATTTTGAAGGAAGCTATAATTTTCCTTCTCTTTCTCAAGAACAACAATAAAAAGTTATTTATGAAATTCTTTAGAGAAGTCTACCTTAAATCATGCATGAACTCACTGTGGATTGTTCCATTTCTCAGCTTCTCTTTTATAGTTGTTTGATCTTGTGGCAAAAAGTAATTACACTTCAGCCAACCATGTATACTTGCCTTTTTTCCTTCAGTAACAACTGGCTTAACACTTAATGGAAAATTAGCCTTCCCTCCCACAGCCTGAATTTCCTTATCTTGCCTGGAGTTAATTTGAACTGTTGAACTAAATTTAAAAGTACTGATGTAATTAAATCTGGTTCAGGCTTCGGTATGAGTTGCCACGAGTTTATTGCTTTAGTATGGATTGATACTCAGCAATGCAAATATTTATGTGATTGGATTAGATGCCTCTAGTTTGAGGTTTGTATGAAATTAAATATAGGAAGTTTTCTCTGCTGTGCAGGGTTGTGCACACTCCTGTCTCCCTGCTGTCCCACTCTTCTTGGTGCTGGTTCCATTTCTTGCCAGGTGAATTGATTCCACTTCAGGCAGCAGAATTGTCAGTGATCCCTCTTTCACAGCACAAGGGGAGGGGAGAGAATTAGACCCTTGATTTTTATCTGCAAAACGGACCAAAACGTTCCAGCAGCACAGCAGAGAGATAATTTACTTAAAGGAAAACTAATAAAGCCACAGAGGGAAACTGGGCTGTTGAACTCTGCTGGAGTTCATCAGGACTCTCCTACCAGGCAGCTCTGTGTCACAGGCACATCCCTGATGCCCAAAAGCAGCCCCAGAGATGGAGGGACTGCATGTTCTAGCAGTGATTAGTGTCCATTAAGAGACAACTGGTGTCCAGCAAAGTGCTTTTGGCTACAGGCCAATAACTCTTGATGCATGTTTGAGGCTGGTTTGTCTGTATATCACCCAGTGAACAACTGGAGGGGTTTCTCTGCTTTATTTTTTCATCCTGGATGGAACTGCAGATATTTCCTGGACCTTTCAGCGAGCTGGATGAAGTTTAGGTGAGGCTCTGAAAATTGAAAACTCCAGTTATCTCACTTGTTCCTCCTCACTGATGGTCTTTTCCTCTGTTCTGTGGCATGGACAGGCTAAAACAGTAGCAGGAAAGTCTTGATATTTGACCAAAAGTCACATAGTAACATTATCAAGGTTTATTAATATTTTTATTCAATGTCACAGTCTTTTGGAAGCAACTTTTATTCCTAAACAATGCAAATAGCATTTCAAATTTCTTAATCTGGGTAGATTTCTAGAATACTTCCAAGGACTTGTGTAATCTGCAGGTTTTTCCCGAACTTAATTGCCTAATTCACAATCTCTTCCTAAGTCTTCAGCAGGTGTATTTGCTTGGGTGGGACAGATCCTTCAGCATTTCAGAAATCTTTCTTGAGGTCTATACAGCAAGTTGTAGGATTGACAAAAATAGATACCAGGATTGAACTTTCCCACATCATCAAAAATGCATTTTCTGTGAGACAGAGGCAGATTATGGCCTTTCTTCAGAGCTGGATCCAAAGTCTGAACCTGATTTTGAAACAGAGGATGTCCAAATGATGTGAAAGGAAAAGGGAAAACACGGAAACAAAACCTGACAAATGGGAAAAGAAAAGAAAGAAAGCAAAAAGCCCATAAAAGCATTAGAACTCCTGAAGAGATGTACAGGCTCACTTTAGTGTCCCAGTCCTTGATTTTTCCATCTTTTCCCTCCTGCCCTGTGGTACACACGAATTGCCTGGTCCAGAGCTGTGGCATGGAGTGTGCTGTGTAATTACCATGGCAGTCCTGGGTTTCTGTGGTGCAGGGGTGGGGACAGAGGGGACATGGCTCTGGCTTGGAGGCTTTTGCTGCCCCTCTGCAGAACCTGGCTCTGCTGTGATCCCAAGGCTGTTTTCCCTGCTGTTTCCAGTAATGAGACATTTCCAAGCAGCAGGTCAAACCAATTTGTCCTTTAAAGGAACTGTTTACGTAGTTGCACTGCTGTTAGTGACAGATTTTTGAGGGAGAATGTCTTTTTGAGCTTCTTTTCCAGTGCTCCTCCTGGTGCAGGATCCCTGGGTGTAGTTTAATGATTGGCTTTGGAGGGCAAAGGAGCAATTGCAATTTTCTATTATTTATTTTGCACTCACTATTGTTTGAGCACACATTCAACAAGTTTCTTTCCCAGGGGCTACGCTGTGCTTTTCCCTGCAGGTTTTCCACGGGAGCCTTGGCAGGAGGTAGGGAGACCAAAGCTACTGTTTCTTCCAAGGGAAACGCCAGGGGTGTGGGAAATTATTGGCCTGAGAGAAGGCACAGAAGCTCATCTCAAGTAACTCTGCAAGAAAGAAAAAGGTGGTGCAAAGGGCTGAATCAGAGGAGAATGTTGTTTTGCAATCCAATGGCAAAGTTCAAGAAAACTAGAAAAGAATTTGAGGGAACTAGGAAAAAAATANGGGGGGGGGGGGATGACTCCCTCTCAAGAGCAGCAGAAGGTAGGAGAAAGCTCTAGGTGAGCAATTTTAGCCTGTTTAGCAACAAGCTGAACAACTTTGCATTCCTCTTGTGTGTGTGTTTGTGTGCTTTGGTCCCCCTTGACTGGCAGGTGGGATATGCTGGCAATCAAAGCATGGACTTTTAAACTGATCCAGCTTGACACGCTCTTCTGTCAGGGGTATTATAATGTATAAAGGACAGTGTGATGGCAGCAGGAACCAAACTCTGTGTAGGGTTTGGCTTCTGTGCCTTAAAGAGCTATAAATAAATAAAAAGGCTATGCCTGGAAGTTCAGCACTCAGCACTTCTAAAATAAATTAAAAAAAAACAACAACCCAGAACATAACTCAGGAAAAGGCAGCTGGTATCAGACTTCACCATTTCACTTTCAAAGCCACAGGTCTTTGAATTTAAAGACCAAAACAAAACAAAAAAGGCAGTGCAGAAAACAAAGTGTGGCGGGGGGGAAAAAATCATTGTTTAAGTGACTCCTGGGGCTTTTTTTGGTGCTGTGTATTTCCTAAGCTGTGGAAGCATTTGAAGTGGGGAAACATCTTCAAACGAAGTGCAGCTTTCCAAACATGTTCAGATGCAGCTCCTCGTCCAGCCGCTGCTTTCATCTTGCCTGCCTTCTCGCGGTCCGGACCGTGTATGCAGCGATACCACCCTCTGAAGTTTCCCTGGAGCCGAGTTCAGGCTGGCAGAGTCAGCTGCTTGAACTCCCCGCATTTTCCCAGCACCGGGCGGGTTTCCTTCGCCTCCCCGTTGTGTCTGCCCGTGCCCACACCCCTCCCACCCGGCTGGGATGGAGCGCCTGCCGTGCCGGGCGGACCATGCGGCGCGTTTTGGGGAGCGCAGCGCCCGGCCCGTGTGCCGGGGGAGACGAGCTGCTGAATAGCGAGGCTGGATCCGCACGGCTCCGGCTCTTCGGCATTCCAGCCCGGCCGGGGCAGGGAAACAGCGCGGGACACCGGGGTGCGGGGGCTCGGCCGCAGGACCATGCTGGGGGGAGCAGGATTGGCGCAGGATGCAGTGCACAGGTGAGCAGAGCCCTCCTGGCACCGGCCGGGGCATTGCCAGCCAGGCGCGATCAGGGGGGTGTCTTGCTCGAGATTTAAAACAGCTAGGCTCAAAAGAAACTAGAAACTTGAAGGGGTTTTATCCATGCTGCATGTCTATATCAACCCTTTTCATTGTTATTTCAGCTTTGTATGCAAGTTGTTTAAGAGTTGTTGACATAGATTTAACGGGATGAATGGAAAAGGGGAGTATTGGTACTTTTCTGCTCACTGCTACAGAAATGAGATGTCAGTATTCAGGCATCACGTCGATGCAAAGATGAAAAACAAGCTTTTGGAACAGCTTTCAGAGTTAAAACTATTTTATTGCCACTTAAATCACGGGGCTTCTTTTTCTCCCTCTCACTAAAAGCCTTTACTTACCTCAGACGAGTCGGTACGTTTTTAAATGACATTGGATTTCTGGGTGAGGCAGAACATCACCATTCCAAGGCACTCTGTGGGGGGACTTGTCAGTGTTTACTTGTTGCTGGCATTGAATGATGTTTCCAGCATAGGGTATTGCCAACCTGGCTTCCTGTCCTCCAGCCACTGGTGGTAAATCAAAGCAGGTCAGGGAATCCTACAGGTTGCTCATAAAACCAGGAGGATTTGTTTTCCTGCCTTAGCAATGTCACTTGCTTCTCTGGCAGCTTTTGTCCCAAAATGCACTAAGTGATAGCAAGCTGGGGAGCATTTCAATTTCCTGCCTTTTGATACAGTTTAACATTTTTCAGTAGGTACAAAAAGCAGTCAGTGTTGTCTAAGGAAACCGGGAATGAAATCTCCTGAGTCAAATGTTTTCTACCTTGGAAACCTCCTTTAATAGGTGCTGATTACGACATCCTCCTCAGTCATTTTCTTCCTCATCCGCAGACAGGGTGAATACTAATTTACGAACTTGGAGAGACTGTTTTTGTTAGCCTGAACCAGTGGGCTTGTTCTGCAGCTGCTTTTCAATTACATGATCAGAAAAGGAAAACCTTCTGCCTTAGCTTTTCTTTTTTTTTTTTCTTTTCTGGACAAGCACGTGTTTCTTTGAAAAACAAGCAAACTTTTGGCAAACTGCTCAGAAAAGCTCAAGGCACCACAATGCCCATCCCTTCCAAGTTTCATTTAGGTGATTTTTGGGGTGGTTACCAGGAGGTTCCCTTCAGAATTTCCTGTCTCTTTTGGGGGCTCTTTCATATAATTAACATATTAATAGGGTGTTGAATTAAGAGTGCAGTACTGAGCAGTTGTGGCAGGCAGACGTGAGCAGCAACTTACATTCCTGCAAATTCCTCTCGTTGTGCCCAGCTTTATCTGCCACGCTGTGGGTGCTCTCTCTTTCTCTCTCTGAAATCCCTGGAGAGGGGGAAATGGTGTAATTGCAATGAATGCTTGGGGTGACTTGTGTCAAAAAGATCTGTCATGGCTCTTTAAAGCTCCTGGGAACAAATCAGCTCCATTTGTGTGTAAGCAGGAGGCAGGGCCATTCTGGTACACTGAGCCTTGACCTGCCCCTTGCCATTTTGTGGTAGCTGGGAATAACTGTAATATTGCAAGTCAGAGAATTCTGGGGTTCTGCACGTTGCAGGGCATTTGTAAATGGCTCATTGGCATCAAGAGACTGATTCATTTTCCAGCCTTGTACAAGCTTTAATTCTCCACAAAAGGAATACTTCCTTTTATCTAGATTTCTTGGCTAATTGGCATCAGACAGCACAAATGTTTTTTAGGAGAGCTAATAATGGTGGGATTTGAAATTGGGCCAGTGGCAGAAGGGAAAACTAATGATCCCCTTCCATTTAATTTTCTACATATATGGGTGACTGCTCCTTGTGAGGGGGAAGGAAATCTGCACAGGAAGTCAAGAAGCAAATAAAGCAACTACAGGCTGTGCAGTATCATCTCCACATGTGAAATTGTCTACACTCTTGGAGTCTATATGTTATGGCTTTAATGGGAAATGGTGCTGGAATTATCGTGGTAACTGCAAAAATTGGGTGGCAAAGTAAATAGGTGGTTCTCTGGGCAGATGGTGGCAGCTCCAAATGCCTGTGGTGAGTCTGTGTGGAACATGGAATCATTAAGGTTGGAAAATACCTGAGAGATCACCAGGTCCAGCCATTAACCCAGCACCTCCAGGGCCACCACTGAACCATGTCCCTAAATGCCACATCCACCCTTTTTTTGAACACTGCAGGGATGGTGGCTCTGCCTCTTCCCTGGGCAGCCCGTCCTGGTGCTTGACACTCTTTCAGTGAAGGAATTTGTCCTGATATCCATTCTTCCACAGCTGAGCAGTGCTGCTCCTTAGGCAGTGGCTCTGCTGTGGTGGCACACAACATTGCATTTTTCTTCCCCTGCACCTGCAGGTGTGCTCAGCAGGGACTTTAGGAGGGCAATGCTGGGACATGGACACCTGCCAGAGAAGTGAAACAGCTCCACCAACACATTTGCTCAGAGTCGAGTCCCTGGGCAACCTTTGGAAGCGTCACCAGCCATGAGGATTAAAAAAATAAAAGTCTGGCTTAGAAAAGAGGATATTGGAAGTATTTTTTTCCTATTTATTTGTTCATTTTCTTGCTTGTTTTGGTCCTTTCTGGACTAGGCTTCAGTCAGATTTTCAACCTCAGTTGCACTCAGACTGTGATGACCAGGTTCTTTTTCTATAAACACAGATGGAACTGAGTAGTAAGAGGGAGGGAGACCACATGATTCATGGGCAGGGGTAGGGAATCATTGCAGGTCCCAACCACTCATTCTCTGAATGCTCCTGCTCTTCTGCTGCGCTCCTGGTAAGTGCAAGCCACGTGCTTTGGGGCTACTAGACACGAAGAGTTTTTGGTTGGTGATTTTCTGTCTCCTTATCTGGTGTTAGAAGCGCAGGCAACTTTGGGTTTGGTCTGTGCCAATCAAGGAGAGTTCAGCTCCCATCTGGGGATGTTGGCAAGGCTGTGGTTCCTTGGCATAGAGAGGGAGTGAGCACTGACCTCAGGGTGGAGCAAAGCTCCCTGTTGGCACAGCACCCTCAACCCTGCTCTGCAGGAATCGCTGGTATTTAGGCTGTGCTGAAGACAAGCAAGTTGAACTCGTTGTGGGAGTGCTACACGAGGCTGTTACCTTGTGCTAAACCATGTAGGAAGAGGGTAAATAATGCTTGAGTTGATGGGATGGTGTGGCAGTTCCTGTGTGACCTGACCAGAAGCTTGAGAAGTGTCCTGATCAGTAGATTATCATGTATTGATCGTGTTAAATCACACCCCACAACACTCTGAAGTCGCCCCTGTGGGCCTTGGGCATTCTGATGGCACCAGAATGATGCAGACTGGATGGTAAGACATTCAGTTCTTTCTCATGCGAAACTGTTTTTCTCAAAATCGTAGTTCTCTGTTCTCTCTGTGATCATGTCTAGTCATAGAAGGCAAAGAGACCCCAAACCAACCACCTTCCAAACCCCAGCCCTCATGAAGTTGTTCTTTCATTTGTTTGCTTGTTGGGTATGTCATCCCAATGAGTCTAAATCAGAAAAATCATTCCTGGCTGTTTCGCTGCTCTGATTGAGCCTCCATGCCCAGGGAGGAACAGTAGGTCAGGAAGTAATGTTAGAGACCAACATGAATGATGGGAGCACGCCAACAAAACTGCCTTGATCAATTATTTTCACAAAATACAGCACTTCTAAAGACATGAGTTGTGCAAACTGTGTGGCCTGCAAGGTGAGCAAGGAAAATGGGGACAAAAGTCATCATGTGAATACCAGCATCAGAAATTAAGAACCCTTTCCATACTGCTCATTAAATATATAGCTGGGTGTATTCATCCTTTAGTACAAGATGTCTGTTGACATGAGGCATATGGTTCACAGTCTGGAAAGGCACTCCAGAGTGGATGGCTCTGTAAATAAAGTCTTGGGCCTAATTTGGAATTAAATTAGCTTAATGTTTTTGGAATGGTCATTAATAGGTACTTAAAACTTACTGTTCTGCTAGCAGTGTAACTTAGCTGAGTCCCTTGGCTATTCTGAGAATACCTGAAGTTGGATGGAGTACAGAAATGTAATTAAGTTGTGTGGAAATGGGAAAAAAAACCAAAACATGGTTGCTTCGTCAGTGAAGTTCTGTAAATCCCTCAGTTCTGCCCAGCAGAAGTACCTGTAGTATTATATACTAGAGAACCTCAAGGTTTGTTGTTTTTCTCACCTTCATTTTGAGCCTTTCTGTCCCTATTTATCTTTCCAGGCTGTCAGCAGGCACAGGTTTTGCTGCCCCTGGATTCCTCTCTGCTCCGGGAATTGTGATTTAGGAAATTCTTAGCTCTGCTCCCCTTCTGAGTAACCACCAGGTTAAGGTCTGTGATCTCAGCTGGGCTGGGAAGGCTGGTGGGGTTCACTCTGGAGCTGAGGGGGACTGTTACCCTGGGAAGGGACAATATTGCAGCAGTGCTGTGGTGTGGCTGCAGCTGGGTGAGAGCTGCAGATCAGTGACTGTGCTAAAACCACTTCATTAAGCAAGCTGAAAGGGTAGAATGCTGTGCTATAATGTGCATGTGTGGGCTGGTACTTCATCAGCACAGTTTCACTTTCCACAACAAGATGGACTGACTTCAAGAGACACTTGAGTGTCCATCAATTTTGTAGTTTTTTCCTGATTAAGAAGGGCTTTGTCCTGCTCCACCAGGGCTGTCCACATTTTCATCTGACATAACTCTGCTATTGATTTACAGAATGACTCTGCCTGTAGCTTGCTCATAGCATTGTCTCACAGCACTGAGTAGCTTGAGCCAGAGAAGTTATCCATGTCTCCAAATAATTGTGAATCCCTCCACTCGTGATTCCTGATACAGAATGAGTTACTCGGCCTTGTCCATTGGGATGCTCTTGAACTAGATCACAGCGTGGTGGGAAGGCTGTTATATTGCAATGCTGCTTCTCAAAGCAAAATTACTTGCATTATGGATAGGCATTTAAAATGATTTAATGCAGGAAACAGAGCCTTTTGTATATAGAACTGGCACTTTTAGATGCCTGGGAAACTTATTTTCAAGCCAGCTGCTTATTCCACACTGTGGCGTTGAAAATAGGATTGGAAAGCTGGTACTGCTTTGCATTTTTCTGGGGCAAAATGCCTCCAATAACTATCCTTGTTTCCTAACAGGCAGGTTATAAAGGTGAGTAGTTTTGCCTGACACATGACATTGATTTGGAGAAACAAATGTTTGCTGCTCCTTATTCGGTCCTAAATTATCTGCAAAACATTTTGATAAGAATGACTTGGGTGTACAACATCTAATCTAGGTTGCTGTGAGACATCATCTACTGACTATAGCAATATCCATCAATCAGTCTGTCAGAGCCTGTCCCTAGTGCAAGGAAGACCCATTTTTCCTCCTCTTGTAAGTGCCTCGTGCAGAGAACATTAATACATTATGATTTATAATGCCAGCATGACTTTTTGCTTACAAAGCATCTGCATCACAAGGCATCTGTGCTCTATTATTTGCATGTATTATGAGTTATCACTTACCAGAATTCCTGTAGAAAAATCGGAGAATTCCTGCTTCTGGGTAGTTTCACTGATCAAGAATGCTAATTTCTGAGTTCACAGGATGGCAAAGCTGCTTAACTTCACAGGTTTCAATAAGTGCAGGAGAGTGACATTTGTGACAGCTGCAGGAGCTCAGGGTAATGCAGGGAATTACTGGGAAGGGGCATACATGAGTTTTAAATGATTAGTTTGGGTAAGAGGTTCCAAAGCAGAAGGGCTTGGTTTAATTTCCAGCCTTGGGGACTCATCTGTTTTTGGAGCTCAAGGGCGAGGGAGATGAACCCAAACACTTTGAAGTTCTCTGGTGCTCTCACCTGTTACTCTGGACAGCTACTGGTGCTAATTTTGGAAAGCAGTCTCTCAAGGCAGACATTAGCTGCTTCTTGCTCCTGCCTTTTTGGTTGGTTTTCTTTTAATTACTGCTTTGCTGATCTCTCCCACCTCTCCATATTTTCATGTTTTCCATTCTTCTGCTCGGTAGAGCAATTTCTGTCTGGGTTTGCATTGGTCCAACAAACTCCTACGACTCAAGTGTAGGTAGGTCCCACAGCATGAAAATAAGTTAGTCATGTTTTGAATATTCCTCTCATGTAATTTGCATTTTATCTCACAATCTGGCTGTCCTGGAAAATTTGGACAAGACTTTTGGATAGTTTCTGGTCAGCTCTAGAGCACAAGACCTCCTTTGAAACAAATTTAAGAAGCTATTCACAGTGTTTCTTCTGCTGTGAGCAGCACGACGTCCCTCCTGCAGCTGTGGAGCAAGTTCAGCCTCTGGTTTTCTTGCAAAGCACAAGATTTAAAAATCAAAATCAATGCTCCAGAGGAGTTTGAAGATGTATTTGAAAGGATTGTTTGAAATGAAATATTCAAAGGATGTAAACAGAGAGGACATTTCTGATCCCAGGGTTTGATAATGGACTATCAGAGCTTACAAGCATCAGCCAGAGCCCTGTGGTTGGGAGATGCGGCTTGATAAATTCAGGCTTGGAAGCAAGGAGCAATTTGCTAGGCAGGAGTGAAGCTAACCATTGGAACAGCTTACCAAGGGATCAGGCACGCTCTTCATGTCTTTCAGTGTCTGGTTACTACTGGATGTCCCTTTCTCTGGAAGACGGGTCTTTGTTCAACAAGAAATAATGCCATGAATGGATGAAGTCACTGGGTGGTGTTCTAAAGGTGTTTCAAGTCAGGTTAGGTGGATTTGGTGTTTCTAAATGTCAGTGGCTCTTCCACATCTTTTGATCACTTTAAAACTCCAGGATTTCTGCTGGGAGTGTGTTCATGACTTCATTTCTTACAAGGACCTTTTAATTCATGCTTTTGTTCTGATGTGTATCTCCATATTATGACAGTGCATTGCAGACAGGCTTCCTCTGTGATACTGTGAGCTGTTAAGCCCCACAAAATGAGGATTAATAATAGGAGAGTATTTATGCAAGTTTTTCCCCCTCTGTGGGTTGCCTCAGGAATGTTAAAGCACGAGAGAGATCTGCTTCTCAAAAACTTCAGTGCCCTTTCAGTTCCTCATTGCATCCTCCTGACTGAAATCTTTGCCAGTTCTGTCTCTGTATTTTACAAAGTGTTTAATGCTTCCATATTTTAAAATACTCCAATAAGCCAGTGTCATATTTGATATTTAATATACTTCCCCTGTTCTCATGAACATTATAAAACACTCAAAGAAATTAATAAACTTAAATTATGGTACAAGATGAGGCAGCCAGGGAGGCAAAACAGGATCTGCACACGATTTGTGCTCCTAGAAAGGATTCAAAATTGGTAAACATTGATGGGAAATCAATACTCTTAACTGTGCTTTCCCTGGAACCTTTGATTTATGGAATAGATAGTTAATATTGCAATTGAAACCAGTTTTTAACAGGAAGTCGGTCAGGTGGTTGTGGGCACAGTATTTGTTTAGGGAATTAAAAGCAAGGAGTTGAAATTTTCATTTCAACCAGATAGACCAAAATAACATTCTAATCCTCTCTCTGAAAGTTCTTTGATTCCATTCTTATTGCAAGTAGATTTACGTCATCACTTAGCACAGTCTTAACTCAAAGAAAAGGTTCTACTTGGAGAACTTGGACAAAATGTGATCCTCCCACACACGGGGGCAGATTTGGAGGAACAGCTCATTTTGTGGAGGAAAAAAAAATCAATCAGCTGTTCTTGCATAGATGGGAAATAGATCTTTCTGCTGCTGGATTTTCTGTGATGCAGGAGGTGTGTCTGGGTTTTCATGCCCCTGCTCACCTTGGGGTGGGGGGTTGTGCTTGTTCAGTGGGGGGACTGCTCAGCTCAGTCCTCCTCGCTGCTGTGGTACCTCCCTCCTGACCTGTCTGTCCCATGTTCCTCTTTAATTGGGAATTCTGGGGCACATCTGCCTTGCTTGGCAGGTGTTTTATGAAAATATCTGTCCTGCACAAACAATACTTGCTACAGTTTGTCTTAGTAATTGGAATTTTCTTCCCTGCTGGGACTTGATGGCTCTTTTTTTTTTTTTTATCCTTCATTTGTTGGTTGGTATCTAATTTTTTGCTTTGCTGATCTAATGGATTTTTGGTGTTGCAGTTTTAGCTTGGGTTTTAGTCAGTGGTCAGCGAATGCCCTGGTTTGTAATAGGGATTGGCAACTGTATGAATTATTTAAAATAAAGACAGGTTCAGAAAGTGGCGAACAAAAGGCAGCTGTCTCTTTAAAGAGTGCAGTTTGATCAGAGCATCAGCTCCATCCCCTGAGGACAAAGGCAATTTTGATTTGTGGGGCCCAGGAGTCCCTCACTTACCGGGAGCCGTCTCTGCTTGTGCCTGTGTAAACCTGTAAAACGCTCTTTTGTGGAGAATAAATCATGTGCTGTAAATCCTGCACAATTAAATGTGACCCTTCATCAAGTCACCGCCACGAGTCCTCCGTGCAGAGCTGCCTAGATGGGGCAGCATAATTTCCTGTTTATCTTCTTTTTTAATTTATTTATTGTTTAATAAATAACCACCCATTAGTGGTGATGACTTCTCTGAGCCCCCGGGACTGCCTCTCTCTGCCCACCTCTCCCTCCTTTGCCCCGTTGCAGTCGGGGCTGAAGCCAGTGGGGCACTGAGGAAGAGGAGCAATTCCCTCTCTCCCCCTGCTCAGCACTGAGGAAGAGGAGCAATTCCCCCTCCCCTGCTCCTGGCAGGCAGCACAGATTCCATTATTGCCGATCAATGCCGCCGCCATGCAGGAGGAGGGGAGAGGGAGGGGTGGGAGCTTCCTATTCAAAGATTGATCAACCTGCCATTGCATGAACAAATTCATTGTAAGGAAGGCTGGGATGCTGGGATAATAGCTGGAGCAGGAAGGGGCTTGTAAACAGGGGAATGCAGGCTCGTCAGTAATGGGGAGGGGATTTAAATTGCCTCTCAGCTTGCTGTTTTTTCTTCCAGCATAAAGCATAATACCTGAGCCTTCAAACAAAGCCAACACTGTGACGAATGGTAGGGATACATTGCATGTAGCTGGTGAGCTTCTGTGCTCACTTATTTTGAGCTTCTTCAGCACTGAGACCTGTTTCTACTTTTTATTTAAATTGGTTCTATCATAACCTGCTACCTCTTTTGGATTTTAAAACCTCAGTTTCCCCTGCTCCCCTTTTTTTGCCTTCCTTCTGTTCCTGCCTGGACTGAAACCTGACACAAAGGGACAACCAGTACAGATCCCACTCCCTGCTCCCACCCATGCCTGCTGTGTCAGGTGCAGGCTTGAGAGAACAGAGCAGGAGCACGCTCTCATGGTGCCAGTGTAGACAATAACTGGAGGACTGGAATCCCAAGACCATCAGCTCCTCCCCACCCTTCCTGCCCTGCTTCGTTCCCTTATTGTGTTCTGTATGGAAAAGTTTTCTGGCTGGAGAATAAGTCTTCTTTCTCCTGGGCATGTGGCCGACTGGCTGGATAGCAGCACGGAAGATGAGAAAAGCCTTCTCTCGTTTCTCGGTACGGTAGGGGACAAACTGCATTTTTGGGGGGTTTAGCACTTTACTGGGAAGCCTTTACTACTCGGGTGCTTAATTTCCTCAGTCCTTCAGTTACCTGACCTTATTTCTTTTTAAGAGCTTTTAAGTGGTGAGCAATTGTTAATTAAACTTGGTTACAGCCTGTTTGAAATAGTTCCAAACACACGGGGCAAAGGTTAGGCTGTAAACGGGCACGTGCAGGCCAGCAAATGAGCTGAACTGGACTAAACTATGGCACTTACTGCTGTGTTTTTCTTCTCTGTGCCTTTTGGCGAGCTGGTCACTGGGTTCAGCCCACTTCCACTCACCTCTGTCAGCCTGCCTGGCTTCCATCTGTGTGATGGTGGTGAGATAAATCAAGGGAGACTGCTCAGAGTTTTTGTTCTTAAGGGAAATGTACAGGTGCAATAGCATAAAAAGTCCCAAATGGTGCCTTAACTCAGGGACCATATTTAAGGTTCAGTCACATCCCTGGGATGTCTACAGTGCATTGGGACTTTTTCTGTGTCCATAATAACCTTACTGGTCAGGGGCAAAATCCTGTGCCAGTGAGCAAGAGGTGCTGAGGCTCAGAGCAGCCTTCTGGGCCGTGGAGAGGAACAGGGAGCTTTGGTGCATCCAAGAGCCAGTAGTCCCTCGTGAGATGATCCCAAAGGATTGCTGTTTAGGGAATGCCTCAATTCACAGCCCTTTTACAGGGAGTAAAAAGATTGGTTTGGAAAGCTGTGGCTCGAGGCTGTTGTTTAATAATGAGGACAATAAATATTGATATCCTACTAATGTGTGTCTAAGTCGTAAGCCTCTAAACAAATTAGGAACAAGTTACCATGAGTCAGCTGAGCAGCGTTAATTGTCTGTGTGCAATCTCTCTGCAGCAAACACAAGGTAATTTGAATTAGCAGGGGCAGTCCAAGATCATTAGGAACTAACGAGGACATCAGCATCTCCAGGTCGTGGGCTCCTTGTGTCAGCTTTTGTGTTGGCACCGTTGGCCAGGCAGTTTGTTTGGCTGTGTGTGGAGTCAACCATTAAGGAAGCTTTAGATGCTGCTGCATGAGGAGGTTAAAGAGGAGCAACTATCCCAAATTTTGCACATCACACAGAGGATTTGTTGAGCAGTTTAGGGATGTACATCTGCTTAATTTCTGACTGGGTTTGCAGAGCTGGAGGATTCATTCCTCTGCTTCAAAGTGAATACATCAGTCTAGGAGCAGCTGATGCTGTACTCACTAAATGTCGTGTGCAGTTTCCTCTGAACATTCAGCAAAAAGAAATTGTGAGAGTTCCTACTGGAAACCCAAAAATGTTTCTCCCCTATGATAGTCATGCCCTTTCTTCCAGCTTCCTCTACGATTCATCTGCTCTGCATGGTAGGTCTTGTCTTTCAGACTGTGAAGTTGTTTAGGAATCAATGACTTAAATGTCTTTTAGATGACTTAAGTGTCATTTAGGTTGCTTGCTATGCACCTTCTGAACGGGCCACTAATTCAGTTGCCCTTCTTTTATGTACCAGCACAATGCAAGTGTGTAACACCAGCAGAATTACCTGTCTGTAAATTAAAAATCTTTCATAGTTACACCTGGATTGTCTTCCAAGACTCCTCTGATCGACTCAATCCCTGGTAAAGCACAGTATCTTCTTTTCAAACCCCTGCTAATGGACTGGGAGAGTTTTTGATCATAGTCAGTATCTCGCAGTTGTTTGATGCTGGAGTTCTGTAGCTAGTGAGCTTCACAGGGTTCCCTTTGTGTTTCCCTTTCCAGGCTTGGCAGCTTTTGTGCACTTCGCTGTGCTGTGACTTGGTGGCATTCACTCTGATGTATCTTCTTGTGGCTTTTTTTTCCCCTGTCTAGTTGCCTTGATAAATGTGGAAAAGCTATCTCTGCAAATTTCCATTTTTTCCTTTAAGTTATACCTTGCAGGATTTGCATAATGTATTCTAGTCAGAACACAAACTTGGGCTTCAGGACTTAAAACAGATCAGGGGGTTTGAGTTTGCTTTTACTTTAAGCTTCTTACACAGGCATTTAATGACATTTTTATGATAGTCTGTGAATTGGGCCCAAGTCTGAATTCTCACCAGGCGAGCAAAATGAGAGGGAATGCTTCCTGCAAGATAAAACATTAACATTTTTATTTATTTTAATATGAGACTTCCTATTTCATTAGCTAATACCCATCTGAAAGATGCTGTTCAGATGTTTCACCCTCTTCTTGTTCCTTTTCTGTCTCCTAACCCTTCCCACCCCGTGTAGCTGTCCTGCAAAGCTGGGAAGTTTGTTTAATCTCTACTTCTCCCACTCTGAGAAAGAGCTCTTCATAGTGAATTTCTTGCAAATTTCCAGGCTTGGATTTCAAGTGGCCAGGGCACCCAGCAATGGGAAATTCAGGTTAAGCCCCCTGAGCCATGTGCTGACCACAGGTCACTGGGGCTACAGCAGTGGCAGAGAGGGTTGCCTTCAAGGGAGGGCAATCCTCACCACTACTCCCAGTAGTAAATGGCACCTGACTTACACAAACCTGCCTTCTGGGCAACAAAACAGGCTTTGGTGTTGCTGAGGGTAGAGAGTGGTGCAATAGGATGGGAAAAGAGACCTTCCTGCATTGTATCCTTGGGCAGTTCCCTCTTCAGAGGCACCTGCCATTGCAGAGTAATTGGCTCAGCTAATTTGGAACTGCCTATTGCTATGTAGTAATGGCAAGTAAATACTTATTTGCATAAATATGTATTTACATAAATATTACTGCTTATCACCAATATAGGAGGTGATAAAAGTGTCCCATAGGGATGTTTATAAGTCATTTGTTCCATGATGTAGTGCAAGGGATCCCTGCCTGGATGATCTTTATGGTCCCTTCCAACCCAAACCATTGTAGGATTCTACCATTATTTATTAAATGCTGAAAAGGGGGAGATCTGTCTGCCTTTCTTTTCCTTTTTTTTTTTTTATTTTCTTCCTAGAAACTGAGAGTGGCTGGAAAGGGTTTCAGACTATTTTGATGGATAAACAATGTGATTTATCTCTAGCCTTGGTCCCTGAGAGTGAGCAATGCAGAAAGCAGTTGTAATTTAATACTAAGGTGATGAGAGGTGCATTGATTTTTACAGCAGGTGAAGATTATGCAAGAGCAGCCTCAAGCATTACCAGTGGAGCAGGGGAGGGGACTGTCTAATTTTTTGCCTCATGGTGACAGTATAGATTTCTTTTGCACAGCTCAGCAAAAATCCTGTTCTACGGGTGTCATAGCAAGTTACTTCAGCTTTTGATTTCCAGTTAACATATCCCGACAATTTTGTTATATCTGGGTCTCCTTTTTCCTAGGGACTAAATATGTTTATTTACTCGTGATTTTTAGAAGGAGAAGAGGGGGGAAAGGTAGTTTTATTTTTAGTTCATTGCAGGCACCTAGTGAATATTTAATTTTCCCTTCTCTGTTTGCAATGTTTCTATGATGCTCTGAGAAAAGAAAAAAGCTCATTTTACCCATGAAATCTCAGTATTTTATTTACAAAGAACTTGGATTGCTGCTTGGGTGGATGCGTGGGGGGAGAGGGGAGCTACCACATTCCTTGTGGTGGCTTTTCAACAGTGTTCAGTTCAAACTTAAACTCTTTCCCAAGCTGCCCCTCCTGCAGGACGTGCTGCTGAAAACAGTGGGGAACTCGGGCTCCTGTTTTCATTTATGACTCAGCAAAGTTAACAGACTGTTTTAAATTACTGGAGCGGCTTTGATGTGATTTCCTGCCCGTGAGAAGCGGGGAAAGCCAAACCTCTTACATTACGTGTTACTATTCAGTGGAACATAAAAGGTGTTCGATCCATCCCCCAGGTCCAAGGGAATACATGGCTCCTGTGTGCCTTCATGACACGGCCAGCAGGGATGGCAGAGAGTGTTTTAAACCCTGTGTAACACAGTTCCCTCTGGGCAGAGCAGCACTTACAGGTGCTGCAGAAAAGAAGTTCCCTTTTCATGCAGACAAGGGGGGCGGCTGGTGATGTTAAAACACACCTTCGGATAAACCTGGCAGCACCACAAAGGGACTGACTTATCCCCAAACCTTGGGCTGGCCCTGGCCCCGCTCCAGGTGCTTTGTTCTCCAAAGGTGCCCTGGTGGGGACTCGCCCTCCGGCTCTGGAACAGGTGATGGATGCCTCCTTAGCTGTGGGAGAAGCGCCCGATGCTCGGCCGGAGGAGTCTGCCCCAGAAGGGTCTCTGTCTGCTCGGTCGGGGTGAGGAGGACTCGGGCATCGCCCCCAGGGTGGGCTGTGCCCTGCCCAGCTCTCAGGGACAGCCACGCTGTGTGTCACACTTGTTTGCCCAGGTCGGGAGGCTCTCCTCCCCCTTGGTCCTTTCCCCGAGCGGATCCAGAGCCTCAATGTCAGCCGTTTGGGGGTTTTTAAAAAGATAAATATCTACCGTGTGAGACACTAATACTGCAGGGTCCAGACTGCTCAGCCTCCCCTCCGGTATGCTCCATTTTGTCGCTCTTCCAGCATCCATGGGAGAGCCGCGCTGGAACCGTGGTGAAATCAAAATCCGCTGTGCCAAGCCATCACAAGTAATGCTATCCCCGAAGAAGGCTCCTCTCCTTTCTCTCCCTCGGCTCTCCGGAGGCAAACGCTGCTCCCGTGGCTCCAGCTGGCTGTCTCTGCCCACAACCCTTGCCTTTCGCCGCTGCGGAGCAGGATGCGGAGCGCGATTTTCGGCAGCGGGGGGAAGCCGGCACTTGGGCGTCTGTTAATAGCCTGAAAGTAACTAATGAGGATGTGCAGCCGGAGCGATTGATCGGGGGAGAAGGGCTGCAGTCAGCGCTGGGCGCTGCTCCCCGGCAGGGCAGGGCAGCGCAGGGAGCGCCCAGCCCAGGGCGGCGATGGAAGTTTGAGCTTCCCCCCGGCTCCTGGAAGGGACACGGAACGGCAGGAGCCGGAATGTCACTGCCCGGAGTCACGGCTGGCCCCTCTGCCTTGAGATGCGGGAGATAACAATGGACTTGCTGCTGGGAAGTGGCTTTTTCCCTCCCCGAGCTGGGGGGTGCCTTGGGGAGCTGGATTCCTTAAAGTCTGGCAATTGAGCTGGAGATGGGCAGCACTTGTGATAAAGGTATCTGTGTGCAGACATATGCAGCTCTAGCGGGATGTAAAAATGCATTTATGTGCACCGTATCTGGGTTTGTGGAGAGGGTTTTAATGCTGTGTGTACTTTATTATGCTGTTATTCAAGTATTTATACTAGAAAAAGGTACCAGTGCAGCTTTTATGAATATGTGTGCTCGTCAGAGCAGCCTGCATGGATTTAAGATGCCAAAGTCGTGTCTTAGTAAGGTCATACTGCCAGAACGAGGAGTAGCTGACCTATTTTTATTTTTTTATCTGCAGAGATACATATGTCATATTACCCAGGCACTTTTAAGTCTTCTGCTGGTTGCATGGTTGGAGCAGGTAGTGGGATCACACACGACCAAACTTTGACCTTTGTCGAACTGCCTTCAGCTGCAATTAAAATTGAGCTTCCCTGGGTCTTGATTGTAATGATCTGTTAATTACTCCGTTGCTTACGTAAAAAAATTAAATTTAAAAAATATATTAAAGTTCTCTGAATACTGTCTCTCAAACAGTAGCAGAATATTAAGTATCTCCAGGTGTTGATCTTTACCAGCATTTTTTATTTTAATTGCCTACAGTCAAGTCAGATTCTCAGCCTTGGATTTGTCAGTGAAAATGCCACTGTAATTTAGTAAGTAAATAAGATATAGAGAAATTGGTGGGTTAATTCAGCAGCTTAGCAATGCACTTGAAACTTTGCTGAGGAGTCTGTCCTACAGAGCACCAAACCTGCCTATTCCCCACCCCCGGGCACCCACTCATGACCTCCTTCTTCTTGTCTTCCTCAGAGGTCCCAGCAGAGAGGTCTCCTCGCAGACGGAGCATCTCGGGGACCAGCACCTCTGAGAAAACCAGCTCCATGGATGTGCCCAACACGTCCCCCTTCCGAGTACCAGTAAGTGTGCTGTGCCTGCCCTGCAAAGTGCCTTTTGTCTCCTGCACTGGGAGGGAGGGCATTACAATATCCCAGTGGAAACCAAACTTGGAGAGGGGGGCTAGGAGGGGAAGGAATACTTAGTTAATATTTCCAGTTGAGAAAGATGGTTTTGCTGTGAAGTGTCATGTATTATCAATGAGATTTCTGGTAGATCCCAAACTCGCTGCTTTTCATTGCCTTGATCTAAAGTTGCAGATAGTGAAACATCAGAGTTCATGTGGGCAGTGACCTATATAAATACTTTTGAAGTCGCCTCCAGGGATCGCATTCCATATTCAATCTTGACTAGGAAAGAAGTTCCTTTAGGTTAGTGATGGCATGTTATTTTTCCCTCATGCCAGTGAAATACATGGGAAACTGAAATGGCTTTACAGTTTATTCAGAAGCAGATGAAATTTCTGCAGGTGTGTGAATTCCTCTTTACCCCTTTGGGTTTTGTCCTGAGTTTGGTTGACTGTGAGTCTGCATGAGAATTTTTCAGCTACAACCTGGATTTTCTTGCTTGTGTCAGGCTTTGGTCAGTGTATCCAAAAGCACAAAGGTATTTCTAATACAGGCTGAGAAAAAGTGCTTCAAGTTAAAATGTCCTGCACTGTAGTTTTTTAACAATATTGGCCCATGTTTTAAAACATCTAACCTGATTATTGCATATATTTTCATACCTTTCTTTTGGCAAGTAATCTGCCTACTTTAAAACCAGAGGAAAACCAGGAAAAGAATTATCTAGTGAACACTGGAGTTTTTAGTATGTTCTCTGTGGGCATGAGAACCATTTCTGGACATGAGTACCATTTCTGCACCTTTGTGCTGTATGTCCCTGCTTTGCTTCAGATAGCACTCATCCTTTTTGAGCACACTTTGTAGCTCTTTTTAGATCCAAATGTGTGTGAAACTTGGGATTTGGATAAATCCTACATCATGTCATTTTAAAAATAAAATCAAAAGACAGCCAAGGATTTAATGAGAGCTATTTAAATTATTAAAGGATTAATGTTGGTCAGAGTGTATAGAAGACATGGTGTGTCAAGCAGCCTGTGAACTCATGATTTATTGGAATGAGAAAAGGGAGCAGGGATGCAATGAATATACTGGGTATCCTTCCCTGGTCCTTTTTCAGAGTCAGAGAATAATAGAGATGGGAAGGGAAGTCTCTGATCTATCCCTCTCTTCAAAGCTGGAAAAACTTACATCAGGGTGCTCAGGGCATTCTCCAGTCAGGTGTAGAAAACCTCCAGGGATCCAGATTGTACAACCTGGCTGGACAACCTCCCCTGGTGCTTGCCTGTCCTCACTGGGCAGAATATTCCTTTTGTAAAGGCTTCCTTGTCAGAACAAAACTTGGACTTGTAAGTCATGTTTGCTGAAAGACCATGAATCATGTTTTCCTTTAGTTCCAATGACACCTGAAGCAGAATGTATTGCTGAGCCTTGGGAAGGGCAGGCTCTGAGAGAGGTGTCAGCAATGTGTGGAAGTACCTGATGGAAGGGAAGGAATAAAGGCTCGTTGGACCAGAGCCACTGAGCACAAATGGAACTGTAGGAAATCCCAGTTAAATGTAGCAAACCCCTTTTTTTACGGGGATAAAACACTGGAACAAGTTGTCTGGAGAGGCTATGGAGTCATACTCCCATCTTTGGAGACATATTCCAAGGCAGACTGAGCACACAGTCCTAAGCATCTTGCTCTAGTTTACTCTGAGCAGGAGCTTGAACTAGACAATCTCTAGAAGTGCCTTCCCAGCTCCTCTGTGTTCTGTGAAAGACCCTCTGTCACTTCAGAGACCTGTTTTCTGGATGGTACTTGGGGAAAAGAGGGCCTTGGTCTAGGTGTATGTGAAGTTGTCACAAGAATATTCTGTTATGTCAGGTTCTGAGATTTTTATACTGAGCCCGTGGTCCAAAGAGTTCCAGGAAGATTCCTGAACTCTCAGGGCTGTCAAAAGTCTCATCTTTTCCGTCATTTATAAGAAATTCTCTGATTTCTCTGCCTTCATCTATAAGTAACAGCCCTAGCCTTTAGATGTATACATGCACTGTAGTACCCTTTGTCTGGCAAGTGCAAGCTGTGTATCAGAAGTGTTTGATGACTATCTGTATTGTTTATTTTATATGCCTTCTTTTTCTTGTTTCTCATTTTTGGACTTTTTTTTATGCTGTTTCTATCTTTTAAGTAATGTTTTAATGGTTCTCCAATTCTTGTCTAATAGTTCTCTGATACTTCTTGGCTTCTGCTCCCTTTCCAAGCAAGGGCCTTACAGAATGTTTCTCATTTTCCCTGGTGGTGTGTTGGGCTTTTAGGACTCCAGAAAATAGGCTCAGGAAGCAGCACGTGGATGCTTTTCTTGGGCACAAACCAGCACAGAGCTAGAAGGTATTTGTGCCACGTGGAGCTGGATTCTGCTGCTTTGTCTGCCTGACCACCTGTCTGCCCAGGAGCACAATGCACCCTCCTGTCCCTCTCGTGGGGACCAGGCTTCTGGCTTTGAAGGGTTTGCTCTGAGTAACCCGTTTACACTCTGTTACTGCCTAGCAGGTTGTGGTGCAGGTGAGGGCTGAGATCACCCTGTTTTAAAACTTGCCGACCTGTGATCTGCTTAAAAGAGCAAGCTGCAATTAGAAGTCAGATTGCTTAAGAATACAGATGAGCTCAAGCCAAAAGTGCTGAAATCCAACACGCTGTTAACTTGGTGCATTGGCACACATCTAATAGGTGGGTGAGAAGGTGGGGAGGAATCCTGTTCTTGCTTTGGTTGATAATAAGAATTTCCCAGCTCTCAGAAGTGGGAAAGGTGACTTGGGCACCTCATGGAATTCTCGAATCAGTGGTCCGAGAAGAGCTCCAAGTCAAGGAGTAACAGCTTCAAATTGTGTCTGTGAGGTTGACTTTATGTGACAGGGATTTATTCTACATATAAAGGAGATTAATGGTAAGGAACTTGCTGGTTTGTTTTTCCAGACATTGTCACCTCCAGTGCAGGCTGGAGGGCCAGAGGCAGCTGCAGGGTAGTGCTGTCTCAGTTGTTCTCTCCATGGCCCTGACTCTGTGCCATACCTCTTCTCCTCACTGCTTGGATTTCTAACAGAAAGCAGCTTAAGGCAGGGGACAGCTTAACCTTCTTCCATCCTGATGGAAATTATGCTGAGACTTTCATAATAAGTTGCTTTTACAGCTTTTTAAGTTTGCCTCTCAGAACAGCTATTTAAAAGCTGTCTTCTCAATAGGGCAGTGGCTTCCAGCATGTTCTGTGAAGGTTTTTTCCTTTCAAACACCAGGCAGTGATACTCTCTCAGAACAAGGCATCTGGTTTTTTAATATTGCTAATTGGCATTGCTTTAGCATCTGGAATTTTGATTCATAACAGCATAATTGCCTTTAAGAAAACATTTCCTTGACGAGACATTTTTTAAGTAGTCTCTTCAGTGGCAGTGGTCATTGAAGGATTTATTTTACAGGGCTGATGTGTAAACATCAGGAAATTTGCCATCCTACCTCCTGCCTGTGCACTGGAGAAAAAGATGTATGTTTAAATTTACTGGTCTGTAGAAAGGAGAATTTCAGTAGTTGCACTCTTTGCTAGGACAAACCATTGCCCAGACCAGCACGTGCTATGTGTTTGTGAGGGTGGGCAGGCCCTGGCACAGGGTGCCCAGAGAAGCTGGGGCTGCCCCATCCCTGGGAGTGTCCAAGGCCAGGCTGGACAGGACTTGGAGCACCCTGGGCTAGTGGAAGGTGTCCCTGCCCATGGCAGGGGTTGGAATGAGATGGGCTTTAAGGTCCCTTCCAACCCAAACCATTCTATGATTTTTTTCTGGTTATCTCACTGATGGGATTAAAGGGGGTTGTGCTAATGCTGACACTGCACAGCACAAGGTGTGCATAGAGGGAGAAGAGCTCTTGGTGCTTGTCATTTCTTTTTCTTCCCCGTTTCCTCAAATACTCTTATCTGCACTTAAAACACGAGTCTCCATCTGGGAGTTTTGTTAATTGCCATTTGACAATTTTCAGGTGTTTCAGAAGCGTGTCTTCTCAAATATAGACAGACGCGTGTTGTTGATATATATAAATATATCTATATAGGAAAAGTCATCTTTTAAATAGTGACTACTGTTTGACTGAACAAATAGGGAGGCAGAGGGAACTGGCTCCAAGTAGGCACTGTGACACATAAGTGGGCGAGGAACCAGCTTTTCCCTTCCTACACACCCCATGTCCTGGCAGCGCCTCGCTCTCCGAGCATCCCGTTCCCCACTGGGGCACTGTGGAGCCCCGGCAGCACCGTGGCAGCCTGACACATTCTCTCCTTGCTCTGCCATTGCAATTGGAGATCCAGGGTAAAAATGAGGTTATCCACATCACCAAACCCCCTGCAGTGGCAGGATGGAGAGGGATTGCTAAATCGTTCCCCAGACTCGCATTGCGCGCCCCAGTTTTGGCTTCTCGGGGGTAGAGTTGTTATTACAAATAATATGTGATTCATCCATGTCTGCTGGCTAATAAGGGGAAAAAAAGATGAGAAGGAGGCAAAGAAACAGGTGCAAATGAGGAAAGCCAAACACGGTCTTTGAAGTAAATAAAATGAGTTTTATAGGAACCCTGATGTAGGATATTTGCAGATTGCCTTCCTTGGTCCGTTTCTGGAAGAGGCACTAATTGAATCTATAGAAATGCTGCCTGCCTTTTTGCTCTTTAAGAGTACAGCTAAATGGAACAGAAGACAATGCAGCCAGCCCAAGTGAAGGTCAAAGCTTGATGAGATCTCGTGGCTGCCCAGCCTCATCTTTTATGCAGTCAGCAAGATTGTTGCTTCTCCAGAGCACTGCTCTGCTCCTGCGGTGCTGCCAGGACAGGACAAGCCTGAGCTGTGCTGGCCCTGTGACCCCGTGGCACACAAATACCTGGGTTTAATTCTGCACCAGCGCCGGTGCACACGTGGAATTGTTGCTTTGGATTTGGTGAGGCATCACAGCACCCTCCTTGGAGGACTGGCTGTGCTCAAATGGGTCCCCTCAGCAGAGATGAACATTTTTCCTTCCGTTTTCCACCCTTTTCTTACTGTGACACGTTTGTTTGAATCCAGTCTAGCCTTTTATCACGTGCCTGTGATGTGATGACAGCTGAGATGTGCTGGCTATTGTGTGAATTTTGTGTCAGAAGGCATAAATGGGTGACTGGCTTTCTCCAGGGTGATCACCAAGCTCTCATCCGTGTCTTTACTCTGGGCCAGTGCTGTTCACAGGCTCAGTAACCTTCACACTGTCTTGCTGCCCAAGCACATTTGTTCAGTACATCAAACTTTAGTGTTGAGTCAGATGAGGGGGATATTTGGGCTGTGACACCATCTGGTAGACCTCAACAGCAGGAACATTATTCTCATGTTTGGTGTAAACTTGGCTTTATCCAATTCCTTTTATTCCATAGGTAATGTAGGGAACTGTAAATGTACATAGCTTTAAACACTGCTCACATTCCAGCTCTCCTTGGTTTAGTAGTATTTAAATATGTCCCAACTCATTCCATTCTTCACCTCCATAACATTAGTGAAGTTATGCAAAGTTTAATTAATGCATTCTCTGCAAATCAGTCCTTCTGGCCTTTTTATCACTTTTCTTGCTCTTGTGCTTTTAATTCCCTTCAATTGATTCTCCAAGTTCTGGAACTAAAGTTCACAGGAATGTGTGTTATCAGCTTCTAATTGCTCCCAACCCTTTGTGTCATTTCTCTGTCCTCCCTGGCCCTCGCTTCACCTCCTAATTTAATATAGCCCCGTGTAATTAATGTGCTGTTTAACTTTTCTTCTGGATGATTAACAAGGATGTTAAGTAGAAGCAGTCATGCCACTATCCCCACCACATCCCACTGGACCCTTTCTTCTACCTTGATACCTTATCACTTGTTGTAATTACTCTTTTTAGATATTCCTGCAGCCAGTTCTCAGGTTTGTGTCAGGAGCTTTCACCAAGCTCATTCCCATTAATTTTTGTAATTAGTGTGTGTGCTGTGTTATCAGAAAGTCTTCTGAAGTGTTGGGCTGCTTACTGGCTGCGTGCCAGGGGACTGAGGAGCCAGGGCCAGGAAATCCTTGCCTGTCCTTCCTCACAGGCTCAGGTGACCTGGTTCTTATCATATATATTGTCTAGCACCGCTGCTTTGTTGTTCTTCAGACAGACTTCTGACCTTTACTCCTTCATTTTTGGATAGGATGCTCTTTGCTTCTGCTGTGCCTGATGTGGGCAGCTCCCCCAGGGACAGCCAGGCTCTGCTCCCAGTTGTCCATGCTGAGCACCTTGCAGAACTGGGAGCTGAAAAGCTCTTGTGGCCCTCCCTGGTTGTCAGGCAGTTCTTGCCTCTTCATGGATTTTCCAGTATAATTGCCACTGACTTGGAAATTTGATTCCTTTAACACCTTTGACTGCATGTCATGCAGAACCCACATAATCTTAGAGTGCATTTTATTAACAGCTGTATTATCTATGTATCCCTGTCACGGTATCCTCTGCATTTCCTTGGGTTTCTTATTACTGTTCCTAAACTTGTGCATCCTATTCTGCATCCCTCCTGTGGCTGGAGACTGTTTTTCATTGGGAAGTTGGAATTGTTATCCGGCCAAATCTGCAGTGCTGTCCCATCAGGGGAAAAATATCTTTCCTGATCCTTGCTGTTGATCAGCTTGTGTCCTGAAGCACGATTATTGCTCACTCTTGTTATTTTTAAACCTGACTAATGCAGCTACATATGTTATTCTTCCTTATATAAACACATAATCCTTTTTTAATCTTGCTGAAAAAAAAATTGGTCTGTATAATATCTTGTGGTGGAGAATTGGATGGACTCTTTTATAGGCAGCATTAGGAAAGTTCTCCTGACAATCAGGGAAATGTGCTGCATCCCATGTTAAATTGCCCCTTGCTTTTCTTATGTAACAGGGTGCATGAGGAGCTTAGGTAATTTCCATTCTATTTGTTTTATACATTTTAATCCCTTCTTGCTTCTGTTCCTAAAATAAATAGCTGGCCTTTAAAACATATCATTTGTAAATCCCCCTCTTGTCTGCCTTTAATCAGTTTGTACTTCTGGAGTTCTGTTTTGTTCTAGTATTCTTGCTGAGATGAGAAAATCAGAAGAGAGATGCATTAGTGTAGAAGCTGTGACAGATTTACCAAACACCACTTTGCTTTTATCAGCCTTTATCCTTTGTACACTCAAACCTGATTTTTATTGTTTCCTGCCTGTGCACAAGCCAGCTCTTCAGTGACACAGTGCCAGGTTTTTTGGGTGAGTTCATGGGGAAATGTGGCTGCTCTAAGTCACTATCTTATGCTGTATGTTGCCTCCAAGGTGTATCTAGAGTTGTTTTCATCTGCTTTCCTACTGTGTGAGTGGCTGAGAGACTTTTTGAAGGCAGTCCCTGCTAATATTTTAACACTGGGTGTTCCTGGGCTCATAAGCCAACTTCTCCACCTCCTTGCTTGTTAGATTGGCCTTGTGTTGTTTTGTAGGGAATAGTTAACTTCTCCATGTTTGTTACTCATTCCTGGAATATCCTACTAGTTTTTCCTTTCCACTTTTCCACCTGGCTATCTTCCCCTGCTTCTCTGCTTCCCATCCTTTACAGTGTTCCTGGCACAGCACAGCATTTTCACTTGGCTATGACATTATTTTTTTTTCTTGAGAGTTGCTTATGAGCAACTTGAGAAATAAAATGCTCCGTGTCCTCACCATGCACAGTGGTGAGGAGACAGTTCTGCAGTCATCCATAGTCACTTGAGGGTTATCTTTGTACCCATCCAGTCCTTCCCCTCAGAGAGGATAAGTCTCATCGCTCTGTAAATGAAGTTACCCACCTGGTGTTTTATTAATAATGCATTGGATTAAAGATGTTCAAGATGCATTGCAAGGCTCTAAAAGGCAATGTGTTTGTCCCAGAAAGAGCTGACAAAGGTAACAGCACTGTGTCTAAGATGAGCCTTTTTCATCACCCACTTTCCCCTGGTTTTAGTGCTTTGAAACTTCCACTAACACCATTGTGTTGTACGGATGGATAATTCGTGTTATGGTTCTACACGGTCTCATTCATTCATGGCTGAATTGACCTTTCCCTTTCAAAACAGCCAAGACAACCATTATTTATTATGCATGGGCTGTTCTCCCCAGAGTGAGGACTCGCTGTGTCTGTGGGGAGCAGCAGGCAGGGAGCTGAGTCCCTGAATTTGTGGGATGGTTCCTGTGCTGCTCCGAGGTTAAGGACGGACAGTTGGCATCGTTGGAGGGAGCATTTCCTACAGCCAAAGCTGCCCTCACCAGCCACCCCTCCTGGCTTGGAAATACTTGGGGGCAGAGTTTCCCTGGGCAGCTACAGAGGGGAGTTCCAACAGCCTGGTGAATTATCCCATCTCCTGTGGAGATTCTTGGCAGAGCGAGAGTCGAGTTGCTTGACTTCCAAACGAACTGAATAGAATTCTCAGTGGGATTGAATTATTTTTAGCTGTTGCATCATGGGGATTTCTCACCCCAGCGTTGGATGCTTTTGGGTGAGGTGACAAACCTGCCCTGAACCTCTCCCCTGCCTGTTTCTGTGAGTGCTTGTGCACCATCACTCGCTCTCCCTGGCTCTCTTCTCCATCCCTGTTCCCTTAAGCCTCTGGTTTGGAGGGGAATTGGTGCTGAGCCTCATCCTACTAAATATGAAGCTCAAACCTGTCTCTTGAGGGACTAAAGCACAGTTCTTCTAATTCTTCTCTCACTGATTTCCTCTTGAAACACCGTGTTTACACAGTACTGATCTTTTCAAATTGCATCCAGGGTGATTTATCCACCCAAATATCTTGCACTGGTTTTTATTAAGAGCATAGTTGCATTGTTTCTGGCAGTTTGGGTAATAAATTTGTATCTTTTTGTCTGAGAGTGTTTGTTTAAGCAGTAAAATTCCCACTCTTTTTTTAAAAAAAAAGTTCCATGATGATTCTTAAAGCTCAGACACTTCATTATATTTAGGTATAAGAAGCACACAGGAGTCTGTTTGGTGATGAAATAAGTATTTAAGAGAAATATCTAGGCAATAAGAAAAGCAATAAAGGTTGTTTTGTCTTTTTAATGGTATAATAGCTACATAATAAGCATTGGCAAGGATTTCCTCTCTATAGTAGCAAAAGGAAATAAAACTTTCAGTTAGATGGTATTTTTGCAGATAGAAGTTTATTTTTCATCACTACATCCTTTTTTATCTCTGCATTCAGTATTTAAGAGCATTTCCTTTGGCAAATGGAAGTGGGAAAAACTCTGCTTAGTTCTGGCACGGGTGTATTTCTCATGCTGCTCCCAGGTTGTCCATCTGTAAGCACTGGCCCTGCATGAGCTGCCAGCAAGGTGCACAGAGCAAAGATTGCAAACGTTTTCAAGCCTTTTTGGATGATCACTAAGCACACCCTTTGTTTGAATAGTTTTTATCTTTAAATATGCTCTTACCCTATTTTTTTTGGACTGTCAGCTCTGGATAGCCCTATTCAGCCCCATATAGTGTATTTGTTCCAGGAGGGAATAGATGATGTTCAATTAAATCAAGAACATGTTTCAGGAATGTTAAAGCAGTGCCAACTTAAAATTGCACATGCGCACAAAAATGAATATTCATGGCCCTTCTCTGAGTGGGATTTGGAAGGATTCAATATAAATACTTTGGACCCCTGCTGGATTTTGTCAGCTTTGTCTTCTTTGCCCTTAAGGAGAGACAAACATGTTATTTCATGTTTGCAATTCGAGTAGCCTGAGACGTGCTGGACTCAGGCCAGGGTCCACCAGGTCTGAATCCCTGTGGCTGGATTTGTTACCTTTTATGCTGAGAGGTCAGAATATATGAAAGTGCCTTTGAAAGTGCTCTACATCCTCTACTTAAATTCCAGCAGTGGCCCCAAGAGAAGCCCAAGAGCATCTATTGATTACAGGGCTTTTTCAAAGGCACTTTTTCAATACCACGACCAAGAAAAGTGCAGGATCACGGGCAGAGTCTGAGTGGCACACGCAGCTGAAAATGCTTCTTCCCTTCTGACAGTGCTCTTTCCCCCAGCATGCTGTGTACATTTGGGATTTTTTGATTTTTTTCCCGAAGTATTTAGCTATCAGACCTTTTATTTCCACTGTATCAGGAGGATATAGCAGCTCTCACCCCTGAGGAGGTGCCTGCTGGCAAGCCTCAGAAATGGAAGGGCAGCCTTAAATGCAGCACAGCCTCCAGATGCAAAAAGCAGATTGCCCTTCCTTTGTTCCCTCCCTCTCCAGAGGTTTTCCAGACTTAGCTGGACCAAGGCAGAGTTAGGCTGACCTAGTGCTGGCAGTACCCCCTCGCTGAGCAGATGATCCCCAGAGGCTCCCTCCAACTAACATGGCTTTGGGCTGCAATCAAAGACAGATTTCCTTAAGATTTAATTTATTTTTAAGTCCAAAAAGATTTTTTCCATTGAGCTTTCCTTCATACTAATCCAATAATCGATATCTGAATTCGCTGCTGTGTGATATCTTTCAAAACTTTCAATTCTGGCTAGTGAGACTATTGAAATTAAATGTTACTGTAAGATTTAACATGCAATATGTAAATTAAAAAGGAAAACCTGGGTGCAGTTGTTGGTACAACAGAAGCTCATAGTAAAAGGTATCTGTACTCTTAAGCTCACCAAGAATTAAGAACATGGCAAGGGGAAACAGGAACGAATACGGATAGCGAAGGATGCTCCTTATTGAATGATAATTATGGGGTTTCTCTTGTATCATAGTGTGCCCCTGTAATGTGAGCAGTGCTAATTATTGCCATTGGAAGCTCTCACGTCCTGGAACTGCCACTGCCAGTCCAGCTGTGCCTTTCCTCCTGCTCAGAGGAACGCCAGTGCAGCCCGTTCTGTCAGGGGCATCACCAGGAATCACCGCTTGGAGACAGCACAGTGATTGATTCATTACTGGCATCACTTTCCCTGTTTCACTCCTGCAACTTCTCATTTTAGGGCTTCTTCAGTAAACGCCTCAAAGGATCCATCAAGAGGACAAAGAGCCAGTCCAAGCTGGACAGGAACATAAGTTTCCGTCTCCCTTCTCCCAACAATTCCGAGGACAGGTAAGGAAGGCTCGGAGCATCCAGAGCACTCACAGAAGGACAGCAAGGAAGGGGTTCCTTGTCCTGCTGGCAGAGGAGTGGCTTGTGGGGCTGGCACAAGTTAGAAGTTTAGTGTACACTGTGCTGCTGGTACAGGACTGCAAATGCTACAGCTGTCCAAAAGTTTGGGTTAAGCAGATGGACTCCCATGCCCTTTCCTGCATCTGTTTCACATAAGCTGCAGACTTCCAATTCCATGATTTCTGACCATCCCTTGGTATATCCTTGCTTAGTTTTTGGCTTGCAATTCAGGCTGAGAATGGACTATATATGAGACAAGAAAAAGTTCTTACAGTGTTTCCTAACTATTTGTAAAATCTCTTGATTGTTTTTATTAAACATTACTCTGTGTTATATCCCACAGTAAGCCAGCAGGAGAACTAGATGGAGTGAGAAATAGGTTGTCCCGTACTCGAGGCCCTGCCAGGCGTCTGTGATTTTTACATTGTTTAGTGCATTTTCCCTTCTCCTTTAGCAGAGCTGAATTCATTAGTTGTGTCTGTCATGCTGTGCTGCTTCAGTCAGTGGGGCTGTCTTCTCCAGCTGAAAGGCAGCACCATAAGATCAGGGAGACAGCAAGGCTGGGGGTGTTGGAGGGCTGTTAATGCCAGGAGTTACAGAAAACCCTGCTGCTTCCCAGGTATGGCTGTCCATGTGGATGGCCTTGCTCCTTTAGTCAGGGAAATGTCCACCCACTCTGTTTGAGTCAAGTTTGCTTATAAATCTCAATTTTCAGGGTGTTGCAACATAGCTGTAAAAGCAACTCAGTGAGCTCATGTTAAATAATGCCAGCATGTGATCAAGTACCTGTTATTTTTACTGTTGTTTGTAACCAGCTATGCTTGAATTTTTGTAATGCAGAAATCTCTTTGCCATAAATAATTTGGTTGTCTTTCCTGAGCTTGGTACTCACACTGGATAATGGCTCTTGAATTGGAAAATGGCTCTTGCATTGTCAAGCAAGTGCAGTTGTTCTGGGAAAGCCAATAAATGTAGCTATAATTAATTCCTGCAGCTTTGGTTTAAGACATGATGTTACACACAGCAAAGCTGCCTTCTCTCTAAAAATAGACCTGCCCCCTGTCCCCTTCTACTCCCTGCCACTGTCAGCATGAATTGTCAACTAATTGAATGAAATGTGGATTTCCTCTGATGGCCTGCAAAGCATAAAATCCAGGTGCTTCATCCCATGGTGGCATTATTGAACACAGCAGCTGGCTCTACATTCCTGAGAAGTAATTGCCACTCTCTCACCTGTTCTCCCTGCATTCTGTATGATCTGTTGCAGTATAAAAACTTTCCTGTCCTACCCAGGTGAGTCAGCCCTTTCCCATTTCAAGCAGGTGGTTCCAGGTGATGTCATGGTGTTACACAGGTTTTCAGGGCCAGGTTGACTGATAGCATCTGTCTTTTCCTGCTCTGACAAATACAAGAGCCCTGCCTTCAAAGAAAGTATTATACAGCTTTATAAATTAAAATCCTGCAAGGATGAGAAGGAAATAGAGGCTGCTGTCATGTTGCTTTCTCATGCTTTTGAGGTGTTTGGGTCCTGTTAGGAAAGTGGAGATGTTTATAGATAAATATCTCTAAAATTCTGGAGTGAGGAAGATTATTTTGGGATCCTGTAGCATTGCATGCCATGCTGACTGGAGACAGAGGATGGATGCTGTCTGTTCAGAGTTGATTCAAAATAGAGTCAGGAATGCTGTAGGGAGCAGTGATGGAGATGAGTTGCAGATTTTTTGTAATCAGATTTCTGTTTCAGCAGAAAGCAACTGGCCAACCTATGTTTTCTGGCTTTGAACTCTATTTCAGCGTGTCTGGGTTAGTGAATGGGGAGTGGAGAGAGCTGTGGTGCCCCTCCAGAAACATGGGCCAGCATCTGGGTGTCCTGTAGAAATCCACAACCTCCCAGTCTGTAATTCACATCCCTCCTGTTAGTGAGGTTCAGGCTGTTTGCTGGGTGGTCTGTTG
The DNA here is from genome assembly GCA_013396655.1 of Campylorhamphus procurvoides. Lineage (NCBI taxonomy): Eukaryota > Metazoa > Chordata > Aves > Passeriformes > Dendrocolaptidae > Campylorhamphus > Campylorhamphus procurvoides. Next base: position 81,356 of record WBMV01004382.1, on the reverse strand, counting down.
TCCTCGAAAACGTGTGTTTTGCCTTTACAAGGCACTAATGTGGAAAGGCTCAGACTCTGCTGGATTGTGACCCATGGCAGGTGTGAATGAGGCTTTTTGGGTGTGTGGCCAGTACGGCGTCTCACCAGGTTGCCAAGAGCTCTCTCCATGAGGTGACCTGTCACCGTGTCACTGGAGCATCTTCCATGGCTTTTCCAGCCTGTTTCCTGCTGCGCCCTTTGAGCTTTTCAACTCACGTGTTCATCCTTAATGTTTTTCATTATTAATTTGTTACATACTAAAGAGTTTGTTATGTATTAATGAGACTCATTAATATATAAAACATGCAAAAAAGCCCAAGAAAAGGCTTAAGGAAAATTCCATTTGAAAGGAGAGTCCAAATCTGTATTTTCAGCTTGTGGCCAGGACTTTGAGAGTTCCTCCAGGAGGACCAACAGGTTTGTTTACAGCCTGGGAGCGAGGATGGTTGGCCACTGGGTACATATGGTCAGGGTGACTGCAGCAAAGCCCTGCAGACAGCTGGGAGGGCTTTGCCCTCTTGGGATTTACTGCCACGTGGGAATCCTCCTGCTTCCCTGAGAGTCATTTCATGGCATTATCAGGCAGTCACAGCACAGGATCTGCCGTGTGCTGGCTCGGGATGGGCTGGGGCGGGTTGCAGGGCAGCAGGTAACCATGGCTCTGGGGTTCGTGGTGAAACGCTATCACTCCTCCAGCAGCAGCTTCTTCTACTTTCGGTAAGTTCTCGCTCCTCCCTCCTTGTCTCTGCAGCGAGAAAGTACTCAGGGAAATAAGAGAAGCAAAACTTGTCGTGTTTTTCAAGTTCATTCTAATTCAGTGCCGGTTTTCGAAAAAGGGTGGGGGATTTTCACCCTGGTTGAGATGTCAGGATAGAAATCTGTGTTACACAAGGCGTTATTAAGGCTTGAGTCACTCCGGGCTTGCATTCATTCCGTGGATCTGTTGCTATCAGCACACTGGAGGATGGGGAAAGGGGAGGAGGGGTTTGTTTCCAGAGAGACGCCTCTCTCCTGATTTGGTGAGCATATTTCTTTCAGCCAGTTCTTCTTTCAATCCTCAGGCAGTAGTTTCAGTGAAAACTGAGCAAGATCCCAGTGTCTGTAACAAACCTTCCCCTTGGTGCTGAGGTGCCTTGAACCCTTAATAAAAACATGTTTCTTAATGGCTGATGCTTTTCTGCAAAGCCTGGGCTCCTCCACCTAGCAGTAACCTATAGTTTAGCAGTGAAATGAAACTGAATCAATTTACTCCTCTGGTCCATCCAAACAAGCCAATTGGAAACGTTAATAGCAGGGACCAGGTGACAGAGGAGTGAGGAGAACAGTCCTGCTGTGAAATTCAGCCTGAGAGGTGTCTGTTGGACAGGCTGTGATCCGCAGGGAGAACGGGCAGGCAGGGAAGGGCTTTGCAAATCCGGGATTCAAACAATGAGGCTTTGGGTAGCACCTTGAGAGAAAGGACCAGAGTCTCAGTGGAAGACTAAAACATGCTCAGAAAAAGCCAGCGTTTAATGACACCTGAATAGAACTTGCAGCTAAGTAAGTTCCCTAAGCTTCTGAGTTTGGGAAAAAAAAATTAATAATGAAACTGGTTAGACTTGTAGAATTGTTGACCAAGTAATAGGATGTTCAGCTAATTGGCAGTTGGAAAACGAAGCGGGGTGTGGTGCCTACAAAGAGAACGCTGGGCCAGGGAAGGTGATGCTGCAGCCCTGGCCGGGCACAGGTGCACTGCAGGGGATGCTGGAGAAGGTACGGTCCTGTTCGGCTGCCCTGCGAGCTGGGATGGCAGCACAAAGGCCATGTGTTACAGCCCAGGCTCTCTCCTGGGACTTTGCAGAGTGGCTGAGTATTGAATTTACCTTTCTGATCTTGTCTCTAAATGCAGGGGGGTTGCTGGAATTATTTTATAGCTTCACCCGAGGCCAGGTGGAGAGTTGGCTGTAGCTGGGTGCTTGGGTCAAGTTCTTTCCTTTCGTGCCAGTTTGGTAAAGTTCAATTTTAAATGCTTATATTTTTTTTACCTTTTGGATTATTGATGTCCACAGGCTTGTTTTCCAAGCAATATAGTGCTCTCCCTGGTAAGCTCAGTAATTGGAAGTGTTTTGTGCCCTGTAGGTTGGCTTTTAAATAGGTCAAAATCAGCAGGAGAGCTCCATAACCAGAGCAATTAGGATTTTAACCCTTTATCCTACATGCCTTATACACAGTGGAGTGTAATAGAAGTTGGCTAATAGGCTGCTGTGTGCCATGGGTGGCCACTGAAAGCCAGAGATTCTTAATTCCCTGCTTACAACCAAGATCTTCCTGTGGTGGAAAATTACTGAACTATGGTGTGTGAGGAGAGAGGGTCAGCTCGGGGCTGGGCCAGCAAGACAGGGTGTTGGAGAGCTCTTTTTCAGCAGCAGTCACAGGTCAGTGGTTTGGGGCATCGGCTGGGCTCTGATTTAGAAGGAAATGATGCAGCTCCGAAGACCAGTGCTCCAAAACATGTGAAAAGAGGTGAGAAGTTTTAAAAGTTCTCTGACATGCTCCTCCTCTGCCTGCTTTCCTTTTGGAAAGAAATTATGGAGAATACCTGTGTAAGGATTATTTGGTGCTCTGGTAACTGTTTGCTCTGAACTCCCATGTAATTCCTTTGTGATTTCTGTTGTAGATAGAAAAAGCAGCGGGATAAAAAGTTGATCACGGGAGGTTAATTGTAATTTAAAACAGGATTTGTGTTGTTAATGGAGCTGTTTAACAGAAACAGATTTGTACAAACAACCCTTCCCCCACCTTTTGCATGTGTGATCTTCCTGTTTACAGTAATCTGCTTCCCTGGGATTACCTCTCTCCTGACAGAGACTCTGAGCAATACTCATTTTACCAGTAGCTTCCTACCTAATGCAGGAGGGACCCTGTTAATCCAGCCCCTTTGCTGGACATTGGGAAATAATTTCTTGGCATCTGTGCCAAAGGGAAACCAGCAATTTTCTTTCCTTGTTACTGCTTCAGCATATCAGATGAGGCTCTAAGGCTGTAGAGAACTATTATTTCTGAATAATTATTGCCCATATCGATTGGGATGCTGCTGATTTAGGCACAAGTCAATGATTTCCTTTGCAGATCTATCAATAGATGAAATCTATACCGTGGTGCTTACAAATGCACATACTTGTGTTTGTAAATGCATGTGGTTGCATCTAGCCACCAGCTTTATGATGTTGCTCTGATGTTTATGGAAGATAAAGTGCCAATTCTGAGCCACTTAATCAGTTTATTGAGCTGTTTTAAATACAGTAACTTCAAGGGATTGTTCGAACCTGGACCCTGAGTCAACAAAACTCACAGAGCTCCAGCTGCTCTGCAACAAACCCAAATGCTCACAACTCACTAGTCAGCAGAGCCACGGAACAGAGATGCTACTACAAGGTGTAACCTGCGAGATGGGATGCAGAGACACGGAGTGCTGTCCCTGTGTGCACCTGCCCTTGTCCCTGCCCGTCCCCAGGGGCTGTTTGGAGGCTTTCTTGGCAGATGTCTTGCTCCCTCACTCTGGCTTTAATGACCGGATCTCACCAAACTCATAGGAAAGGATGAGGGAGAAGGGACTTCTTTCTCTGGAAAGGTCACCTTTGCCATGTCTTCGGAGCAGCCTCCCCTTGCCTGCTGCCTCTCCCGGTTGCCAAGCCCTCCCAATCTCCTTAGGGGAGGCTGTGTCATGGCAACATGGACCTGGGAGCCTCTCTGTGCCCCCGTGGGGCTGGTGGGAGCGCAGCCACCCAGGACAGAGCTCTCTGCACCAGCTGCTCTCCTTGCCCAGCCTATCTGCCTGGCAGGATGTTCATCCCAAATCTGTGACCTGCAGCTTGAGGAAGAGCTCTGCTTGGATTTGTTCTGCACCTTTCTTCCTCTCCTGACAGGATTTGTTGTGGAGGTGTAGCCCAGGAAGGAAGTTTGAAGGGCAGGGCTGTGGCATGTGGCACTGCTATGGTTTGGGGATGCACTGCTAAGTGGCTGTACAATTGTTTCGTGTAGGTCTGATTGCCTTGTCTTGCTCCAAGTGCAGCCTCTGCTGAACTGGGATTTGCAAAATCTCTTTTTCTTTCTCCTTTCTTCAGTAATTGTCCCTTATTCCCTGCTCTTCCCCCTCTTTGTGACCACTCCATGCTTTCCTTCGCTGACCAGGAGCTGGCTGCAGGCTCCCAGCACCCACCTACTTTGTAAGGACTGGAGTTGCTGAGAGTCTGGGGCAGGGACAGAAGCCAAGTGACTTCAGCAGTGCTTTCTTGAGAGGAGAAATTAGAGAGGATCTTGCAGAGATGACATTAAAGTGGTGTATTGTGGTGTGTTTATTTTAGACTTGCCCTACCTTTACTGCAGCAAGTCCTCAATTATACATGGCTGAGGTTTTCGCTTTGCGTTGGTTCAGCTGCTGCTGGAACCTGTTCGAACAAAGCACAGCCTCGTACCAGGGCTGCTGCTTTGCATCTGAAATCGGTGTCTGTGGAATATTCCTCCCATCAAAGGGTTTTGCTGGCTGCACTTAGGTCATTCAATATATTAAAAGGGAACAAAGTTCTCCCTTACTGTGTAATAAATCTTATCGTGTGTGGATCTGCTTGAATACCTTCAGCGTTTCATTCTGCACAAAGGAGCAGTCAGGTGAGCTCTGCTTGGTGCATTGCATGTGCCCTTTGTGGTACCCAAGGTTTTGTTAAATGCCTTTTTCAAATGTTTGAATTCTTTTCCCTCTCTGTTTCGCTATAGAATTGCTCACAGGTAGGAGAATTTTAATAAGGATGCAGAATATGAGGATTTTTTTTTGTATAAGATATATGAAGGAAGTGTAAAAAAACTACTTATTTTTCAAAAGTAAGAAAGATGCTACAGGTAGCTGTGTTTCCACTCCTCCACAGATAACGTTTTTTTAAAATATTTTCCATTTGATGCTGAGCCTTGGTACTGGGAATTGAATAACAGAGGAAATACAGTGAGGATGGACACAGGAGCACCACCTTTCTCTGTGTGATGAGTAGAGAGCTTGTTCCTTGTGCCCAGTCACACTTGGGCAGCCACATTTATGGACACACTCTCAGGGGTCACTGGACTTGGGGACTTCAGTATCTTAACAAAATCTAGACCTGCCAGGTAAATAGCTCCTTTTCTGCTAAGCTGGGAACTCTCTCCTTGCTGGTCAGCTGTAAGGGTTTTGACTCAACTCCAGCCACAGGGAAAATAAGATGTGTCTGTACATGGCATTTGCCTTGAGATGCAAGTTGTGCCTCAAGTGTTATATAACTTTATTGCAGAAGCTTCTAGTTGAGGTGTCAGTTTGGAGTCAGAAGGAGCAAAGGTGAAACCGTGTCACCCATAAACTGGGCACGTTTGGCAGTGCTGTTTGACAGCAGAGCTCCCCACTGGGCACAAATGTTGCATTAAATGGAACTGGGAGAGTGCAGAAAGCGTTATAACGTTGCTGTTGTTTGCCAAAAGCTGTGGCACAGAGGAGGGCTGGATATGTCTTGAGAAGTGTTCAAGAAGTGGTGGGGACAAAGAGGAGGCTGCCGTGATAAAGAGGTACTGTGAATTTGGGAGATGCCAGCTCTGGTGGAGCTCAGGGGTTTCCAGGACAGCTGGGTGAAAAGGAGAGGCTGTGTGTGGTACTGAGGAGACATCAAAAGAATGGAGGTATCCAAAAAATGGGAAGTGGTTCAGACTAGAAGAAGCATGAACAAGAAAATGCAAAATGTAAATGTAGGTGACTGACTCGAGCATTGTGATGTGGGAAGGAATTCGCATGTTTGACTTTAGTGTGAAGGTTTTGTATGTTAAAAATCAAGTGTAATGTGAGGGGTCACATGCTCTGATGAGTAGCTCTCCTTCTGCATTAGTTACAGATTCAGGGGTCCAAGTGCTTTTTGCTGCTAATACACATTTATCTACTAGTCTAGCTAGTAACAAGTATTTTCAGTAATGTACCCAGAGCTTTCTATGGGGTTTCTTTACATTTCAGCAGTTCTGAACCTTCTGTTTTGCTGCTGTTCTTTCCCTGACAGTTCGGCAGCTACCATTTCTAGGTCAGTGGGAATGGACTTCCGAGGCGTGTGTAGCTGGAGATTCCCTTGGGAGTCTGGGGTTACTGGCCTAATGTTATTTTCATAAGGTTTATAGACTAATTGTAGAAGTTGTTCTGAATAAACACCAACAAGCTGCAGCTTTGGCTGGGATCTTGCCAGCTCTTTTGGCAGCTGTGAGAAAAGTGATATTTCCTTTCCTTCTTGTCCCCCAGACCACGTGAACTGCCCAAGCTGAAGGAGTCCCGTTCCCATGAGTCTTTACTGAACCACGCCAACACCATAGAGACTCTGGATTTTGCAGCAGAAGAAGCAGTCTATGTCAAACCACTCCACAGCAGCATCCTTGGACGAGACTTCTGCTTTGAGGTGAGGAACACGCTCCAAACACCCAGCTGGCACTCACCCTGAGCCCTCAGAGAACGCTGCTCTGGAACTTGGGAACAGTAAAACAGATCATCAGCTGCTGCTGTGCAGGGGTTTGGGTGGGGGCAGTTGAACCAGCACGTGATTTTAAAGTCCTTGAGGCTGATGGCATCAATCACTCAACAGAGAGGAATCTTTTTCAATTACCAGGTCTTCTAATTGAAAAATCTCTTTAATTCGATAAATATCTAAGCATGTGTAGTTTGCATGCAAGTGTATGGCTGGCACATGCAGTACAATGAACATGCAACAGTGTGTAGGTGAGCTGTGTGTTCACATCCAAATTCACCTAGAAATTCAATTTAGAACATTACTGTCACTGAGAAATGGACTTTCCAGTCAGAGCCCCCTTCCCATGAGCTCAGCCCATTCACCAGGGCCAGAGGAGGAGCCTCAGTAGCCACGGGCGTGTCCCTTGCCCTGTGGAGCAGGATCCAAAGATCCTTTTGCTGTTCCAGCAGGGGCTGCAGGTGCTGGCTCCGAGCTCTGCTCCACAAACAGCCCCTGTGTGTGTTTGGATGCAGCTGGGGCCACCATCACCTCCTGTGGCAAGGCCAGGTGGCTCCCTGTCTTCAGCAGGATCAGCCACAGGGGTCTAAACTTCTGCAACAAAGATCTGTTTACAACCTGGAAAATTCTGGCAGTAAAGCAGCATATCAGGCTCTGCTCCCTCGAGACGTATCCACGGACTGTTCCTGTTTGCTTCGGCCTCATTCTTCTAGTTGGAAGCACTTTGCAGCTTGCTTAGGTTTGGGGAGCTGGGTGGAAAATGCTGGCAACAGCTTTGCTCTGATGCTGCAGCCTCAAACTGCTTTGTAATTGTGTGCCCAAATGAATGGAAAGAGCAAATGAGGCTTGTCAGGCCACGTAACAGTGGAAGAAACTGAGGTGGTTCCCTCCTGTTTCCACCATCAGCACTGAGTGTCAGGGCTGGAGCAGAGCACAACTCCTCAGTTGGCTTTAGACTTGCTGCCTGTGTGGAGCTTTGGGAATATCTGTTATTTACTGAAGTCATCATTTCCTGGGGGGTTTGCCTTATATTAATGCACTGTTCATTCTGTCTGTCTTTACACTTAGTAACCAAATCATCTGCCTCTGGGCCTTAACTGGGAAAACAGCAAGCTTTAATAGCTATGGATCCATTAACAACAGTTTAAAAAAAATTAATTAACTGGTTCATTAAAGCTTTGTTTAAAAGTATTTAGGAGGAGCCTCGGCTGCTCCTCAGGTGTTTAGTTTCGTATAAATTCAAAGTGGCTTTTATTTTGCTCTCTACATTTTGTGGGCCTTTTAAGCTGTCTCTCTTTTAGGCTGCTGTACTGTTTACCTGCCTTTTTCTTATTTACTTTGTTACTCAAGCATTGCTTATCTCCTTCCTTGCTTTCTGCAGCCTCTTACGTGTCTCCCAGGCTTGCCTGGACTCAGCCTGTCCTTTGCTTGTTGCAGGTAACCTACTCCAAGGGCAGTAAATGCTTCAGTTGTTCCTCTGCAGCAGAGAGGGACTGGTGGATGGAAAACATACGCCGAATATCGCAGCCGATGAAGGTAATGGGAACGGCGGAAATGAGATTAGTGGGGGATGGAGGTGGGGTGATTGGATTTTAGTGTGGTGTACCAGGGCTTCCCACAGATGCAGCCTCAATTAATTTAGTCTGGGGAGCTGGCCACTCATCCCTGTGTCTCAAGCTGCCCTGTGCTCTTCCAGGGAGTGCAGTGGGTCAAACCTTGAATGATAAATGCACACTGGCATGGCCTGATCCCTGCCCAGGGGCCTGCCTGGCATCCTGCACGCTGTGGTTCTGCTGGGAGGGGGCCTGGCTTCCTAAGAGTCAGCTTTTACTGCAGGAGAACAGTCTGGGGAGGGGAAAATAACAAACAAAAAAGGGGAAAAAAAATCCAAAATGGAAGGAATTGGAGCCAGAGTGAGAAGGGAAATCTGATAAGTCACTCCATCCCACCTTCCAGGGACAGGCAAACAGTGCTCTGGGAGCTGCAAGGGTAAACAAGGCAGCCTGCCACACCAGTCCAGCAGCTTTTGAGGGGCTCCTGTGCAGAGTGCTTGTTTCCTAAAGCATTTCAAATACAGCTTCTGAAGCAGAAAAATATTCTAGTCCCCACCCTTGACATACAAAAGACATCCCTTTTCCCTCTGTTTTAGAAAGTGTCCAGTTTTCTAGAGATAGCGATTCTCTCTGGGTCAGACAATCTGATTCTGAATTCTGACTCTGTCCTTACCTTGGACACAAAAAGCAGCCCTTTGCTGCTTCTCTAGAAGACAAAATATTCAACTTTTAGGGGGTTTGGCTCAAAACTGAGCTCTTTCTTCTGCACAGGACAATTGCCGTCGAGCTGAGAACGTGTTGCGCCTCTGGATCATCGAGGCCAAGGACCTGACCCCCAAAAAGAAATACTTCTGTGAGCTGTGCCTTGATGACACTCTCTTTGCCCGCACCACCAGCAAAGCAAAAGCAGATAACATCTTCTGGGGGGAGCACTTTGAGTTCTACACTCTCCCACACGTCCAGAGCATCACGGTTCACATCTACAAGGATGTGGAGAAGAAAAAGAAAAAGGACAAGAACAATTACATAGGGCTGGTTAACATCCCCACGGCCAGCGTGACCGGCCGCCAGTTTGTGGAGAAATGGTACCCAGTCAGCACACCTACAGCCAACAAAGGGAAGTCAGGGGGGCCTTCCATTCGCATCAAGTCCCGGTACCAGACCATCACCATCTTGCCCATGGAGCAATACAAGGAATTTGGGGAGTATGTTACCAGCAACTACGCCCTGCTGTGCTCTGTGCTGGAACCTGTGATCAGCGTCAAGAACAAGGAAGAGATGGCTTGTGCCTTGGTGCACATTCTTCAGAGCACTGGGAGAGCCAAGGTGAGCACAGGTGACTCCTGTTGGAGTGACTCTGGCTGCTGGTGGGTGATTTCAGGTGGGAACTGGGGAGCCCATGACTATTAGCAGCAGCAGGAGATGCTGTGCACAAAGTGTAAGCATGAGTGGTACGTAAATTCATGTTACTCTGAAAAGTTAGGGCCTGCACCTAAATGTTCAGGAACCTTTCCTGCATTTCTGAAATCAGGATATAGGTGAAGAGGTAAATAAGCAAGAGACTGGTAAACTGGAGAATTGTCCAGATAGGATCCTCTCTAAATAAGTCTGTGATCAAATGAGCAGAGGGTGCCATTGCTGAGTCAGCCAATCAATGCCAGCATCGATTTGGCCAGCGTTTGAACAGCCACTTGGAGAATCTATACCGAGTTAGTGGTGATCCCACCTGCCCCAAGCATGTGGTTAGGACTTCTGGTACACAATGATTTCTTCCAATGGATCGTGGTAGAGTGTCCTGCAGGTCCTGGGAAACTCCGAGAAGCATTAGCAGGCATTGATTTCTCTGGGTGCTGCCTCCAGGTGGGTGTGTGAGCAGGACCAAGCTGCACTCAGCTTTGCCCACTGAAGCCAGCTAGAGCAGGTTAAGCCCAGCCAAGCACAGGTCAGAGGGATAGGGATATGTGGAAGGATGGCCATAAGCAACATCCAATGTATGGTGTTCCAAAAAGGTCCTTTTCTGTTGGCATAATCATATGCCCCTTGGCATACGTGTCGGGAAGTTGGTGCTCTGTGACAGTGTGTGATAGGTGCTCATTCCTTAAGTTGTCTGATGAGAGAATCTGCTAGCTGGGGTTGTGCTGAAATTCTGCTGGAAAACAGGCTTTGGGTTCCTGCAGTGCTAGCTGTTAGAGCTTTGCATTCCTGGTGTGTGAAGATTTGAACTTCTGTTTATGGGGAGCACGGAGTGGCTCAGGCTGCCACAACCTAAAGCTCCAAAGAGGTACATTTCCAGTTGCTGAGGGTGATACAGCTGGATGTTCCCAGTTTGCACCAGGTGGAAAGAATTCTCTCAGACTTTGTTGAAAAGACACAGCAATAATGGATTGAAGACTGAGAGTACTGAATGTCCTTGACTCACACAAAGTTATCACTTCAGGAAATAAGCATTACTGTAGGATTAGACCCTGTATCAAGGGGTTATTCTCTGTATCAAGGCTTGCTGATAGTTCCTGCCTGGGCAATTGAATACACTTCAAGTTAAGCCATGTAGATCCACAGGAAGTATGATAACTTTTTTTTCCCCAAATCCTGAACCACTTTTGAGTTTAATTTATGAAGCCATTCTTCTTACTTAAAGTTCACTAAGCTGTAAGAACTTGTGCCTTGCTTCCAATCTGGATTTTTAAGTCCAGGTTTGTATGGAATATTCCATATAAAAATATAAATATAATAGCACAGTTGCTTTCAGCAGACAAAGCCACAGATAAACTGGTGAGGGTTTCTGTTCAGGACCTAAACTGAAACACAGGCTTAGCTATAAAGATTTTCTCTTAGAGACTTTTGCTTTTGCCTTTATAATTTGTGATCTGTATCATTTTACAAGTGTAATAAACCCGAGAGGAGCTCTGGCAATTTCCTTGGCCCTTACTTCATGTACCAGCTGCACCCCTGGTCCCAAGCTGAGCAATTACTCCAGTAACCCTCTGGCTCCTCTGTTTATCCTTCCTCCTGGGCTTCTGCATTAGCCTGGCACGGCTCAGCCTGGTTACAGCAACCTTTGCCATTTGACCTTTTCCTTCAGGACTTCTTGACGGATTTGGTGATGGCTGAGGTGGATCGTTGTGGGGAACACGATGTCCTGATCTTCAGGGAGAACACGCTTGCCACCAAAGCCATTGAGGAGTACCTCAAGCTGGTAGGACAGAAGTACCTTCAGGATGCACTAGGTAAGAAGGTTCCTGTCTGTCACAGCTCTGCCCTGCAGGGGCTGGCCCTGGGCTGTCTGCAGCATGGCTGAGGAGCACCTGGGAATGTGGGGTGGGAAGGAGCTGCCTCAGCACTCAGCACAGGTGTCTGGTACCCAGAGAGCAAAATACTCTCATGCTCTTCCTCCACACAGAGGAAGAGGAGGGTCCTCTTTGGTGCCTGCAGGAGTAGCTCCCGAGGCAAGGCAAGCTTGATTTGATGGAGCTAAATCCCTCTTAAAGCTTCTATTACCATGTTATATCTTTCTGGGTAACCTTTCTCTAGTGTGATAAAAGGGTGTAACACTGCAGTTTCTTTGTGGGCAATGTTGATTGTTCCATCTGATATACAAACAGGCTTAAAAAGGGGATTTTGACACCCAGTCCTTAGAGAAACAAGGCCAGAGAGTGAGGCTGCAGGGCTGCCAAGCATCCCAGGGCAGGAGATCAAGATGTGTCCTGTCTGGGGGGCCTCTTGGCTGTGTCTATCCCAAGTGCTCATTATTCACTGCCTCATTAAAACCACCTGGCCAACCTGTGATCTCCTACTCCATTCCCCCCACGGGGTCCTAATGTCCACAGTTATGTGCTGGGGTGGATTCTGGTAACTGTGTTATTGTCCCACTTCCACCAAAAGGTTCTGCTCCAGCCATAAGGCACTGCCTTGGGAATTCCTGTCCACACAAATATAGCAGTAGCTCACTCTTTTCCACAAAAGCCCTGCAGTCAGCTTCTACCAAATCCACACGATCTTTGTTATCCACAATTGCACAAGGAGCCACCCATCCCCCTGCTGTTTCTGGGATGAAGAAATCTCTGGAAACTGATACAAGGGAAACAAGATCAGGCCGAAGCCAAGTCCCACACCACATCCTTTCACAAAAAGAAAAAGCCAAGCAGCTTGCTTTCCCAGCAGCCTCACTTGTCCCCAGCCATCCCAGATGCTGGCAAGGCATCAAGGAGATAGCTGGCTAAATTAGTGCTCCAAGGGTCAGCACAGCCAGGGCTGTGATTACATCCAGTTTGGCCATTTCTGAAGTGTAATGAGCCTGTTCTGGTGCTCTTGCTCTCCTGGGTGGAACCACTGAGCATAAGTGGCAGTCCCAGCTCTCGCCTGGTCCGGGGAAAGGAGCAGCATGGTACTTTGTGCTGTGCTTCCCAGCAGGCTGAACCAGCAGCTCTGGGGCCACTCCATTACATCTGCCTGCCAGCTCCTTAATGTGCAGTAATTGCCTAAAAATATTTTAACATTAATGACTTCTAATACATCATTTAGAGCTGAGTGATAAGATGGTAAATCGTAGACAGCAGAGATGGAAAATCCCCCTAAGGTCAATCCAGCCTGTCTGTAGCTCAGGGCAACATTGCTCGTGACAATATCCCCCTCTAATTCATTGTCAAGTTTTAAATGTCATGTTGCTCAGCTGCCATGTTCTGTGAAAGGATTAATGACACTACACGTGGTATTAGCAATGTAACACGTCTGTAAGGGCATCTTATATGTGATTAAGGCAGGGTCTTGTGGGCCACAAAGACTAAATTTCAAAAGTGCTTAAGGAAAAAATAGTACAATCCAGTAAACAACAGTTAAAACAGAATTGGCTCAGAAAAGGCAATGCTGGAGAGTTTTGCAAAGAACTGATCTAGATGCCCTCAGATGAAATATTTTGGACCCCATCACAAAAAAAAAAAGCTTAAGAAAATGTGCTGCCTGCTTTGCTTGCAACAGCACTGCTGATTTGAGATTTGGGGAGGAGTGGGAGGTGTTTAAGGGGGTTTAGGAAAACAAAGGCTTAGAACAAACCCCTTTTGCACAAACAAGCCCTGTGGCCTTTGCTCGGTGCCAGCGAGATCATCCGAGGAGATGAACTTGAAAGACTTTGAATCATTACATTAATGAATAAAGATTCTTTCCTGGTAAACACCAACAGTTTGAAAACCACTTGAAGTGCCTTCTTATAGAGGAGGGAAAGCAGTGAGTAGTTCATTCCACTATGTCAGACAAAGGCAACTTCATCTGGCTTGTCTGTGTGCAGCTTCTGTTGTGATGCTGTAAGGGAAGAGTGACAGAAACGCCAGGGAGTTTGAAAGATGCAGGCTATAAAAAATGCTGTAAGGTGTTGATATAAGAGGCTGAGAAAATTAGCAGCATCTAGCTGTAGCTCGGGTATTACTCTTATTCAAGAGCAAGTGACACTTTTTAAAATCGAAAAGAATGGCATATTTAGAAATAATATAAATAAATATCATTGCCAAATGTGTTTCCTGGGGAAATTATGAAGACAAATAGCACACAGTTTCGTCTCTAAGACTGTGGATAAATTTTACAGTTGATAACACAGTTTGAATACAAAGTCAAATGCTCCTCTTTAGGCCCTAAGTGAAGTGTCTGCAGGGTTGCTAAGCAAAGCCATCCTGTTTTTGTACCTGTGTTCGGGGACAGTGAGGGCACGGGAGGCTGAAGCATCAGAGCTGGTCCTCCTCTGCTTGGACAGGGCTGGGAGGAGTCGTGTCCCCAACATCTGGTGTCTGGAGGCTGTACCACAGACACTGGGAGCAGGACAGGCAGATGCCAAGGATAGACATAATCAGGATTTAAAGGTGTGTCAAGTAGGCTTTTCCTCTAACTCCCCTGGTTTCTCATCCTCTTCCCTTTTTCCAGGGGAGTTTATCAAGGCTGTGTACGAGTCAGATGAAAACTGTGAAGCGGATCCCAGCAGGTGCTCACAGAGCGAATTAGCAGATCATCAGTGCAACCTGAAAATGTGCTGTGAGCTGGTCTTCTGCAAGATTATCAATTCCTACTGGTAAGGCATCTTCCTTCCCTCCCTCCTCCCCGTGTGCTCAGAGGGTGCCTGTTCCAGCACTGGTGCAGGGAAAGAGCACAGACCCATCCACCTTCCCAGCCTCTCTTCCTTCCCTCTCTTCCTTCCCATGTGTGACACCGTACTGCAGGTGGAATCTGTGCCCACAGTGCAGGGTCCCAGCCCACACATTTACCTGCAGGAGCTTCTGCCCAAATCCTCAGCCAAGGGAACACATCCTGAGTAGGACTGGATGAGGAGGGAATCAAGTGAGAGGATAACAGCTTAGCTTGAACTTGGCATAAAAAGCTGCAAGTTTTGATGCGTACAGAAATCTCTTAGACCCTTCAGATGTGTGGAATTGAACAGGAAATCACAGGGAGGAAGTGTTGGCAGAGAGATTTCTATTAATCTCTGTTTCTGAGTAGCAGTGAAAGAAGAGGGGCCTTTCTGCTTCAGGATGAAGCACATGCACAGTATTGAGAGCTTAATAAGCGAGGTAAAACTGTCAGTTATGGAGAGGAGTTCGGTTTGTTTTCAGTATTTCAACACCCTGTTTGCTCCAGGGTAGCAATGGCTAAGTAGTTCTTAGCTTGCAAATCAGCATGTCTGGAAATGGCTTCACTTAACTCAGATGAACAAGGGATGCTTTAAAGACTACTTAAGTATCACCAGATTAAGTGGGGATCTATGAATAGATGCCTAATGACATTACCTAGCCTAGAGAGAGAGAAAAAGGGGAGGTAAAAAAAGAGCTGGTGATGCTTTCTCACAGCTAACTATTGCAGGTGACTGGTCACCAGTTCAACTTCTTGCATCTCCCTGCCAGTGGGATTTTATTTCCTGGTTTCTTGTGTTTCAGCGTGTTCCCTCGTGAGCTGAAGGAGGTGTTTGCATCCTGGAAGCAGCAGTGCCTGAACAGGGGCAAGCAGGACATCAGCGAGCGCCTCATCAGTGCCTCTCTCTTCCTGCGCTTCCTGTGCCCTGCCATCATGTCCCCCAGCCTCTTCAACCTCATGCAGGAGTACCCCGACGACCAGACCTCCCGCACGCTCACCCTCATTGCCAAAGTCATCCAGAACCTCGCCAACTTTGCCAAGTAGGTGGTGGCAAAGAACCTGCACTCGGTGGGGTTCCAGCAGAGCTGCGATTCCTGGTCGTGCTCTCAGGCAAACTGAAGCCAGTGTAGAAAGGCAGAAACTCAGATGTGAATGCTGGTCCCCTTGAGCCACCCCAGATAAATTCTCCTTTCACACAGAGCTGTGGAGGGGACATGGTGTAAAACCAAGAAGAGTCTTGCATTAGCATGTCAGTGTGTATGCTGGAAAGAAGGCTGTTCCCACCAAGCATCATGATTTTCCTCCTTTCTTCCTCCAAAATTCCCAGCTGAATGGTACAAAGGGCATGGCACATCTCTGACAGCGGAGGAGATGCAGAGAAGGGGAGGAGAGAAAGAGTGTCTGTGAGAGAGAGGGGGGAGAGACATGTTGAGCCCTTGAATGTAATATGAACAGTGAATTAGTAGTATGTAAATAAGTCCATATTTCAGAAATTGTCCATGGGGCTTTTTCTTTGCTGCAAGGCTTAAAAATCTTCAGATTTTCAACATCTGTGGATTTCAGAGTCAAAACCTTCAGATTTTGAAATCTTTTCTTTGAAAAGACTTCAACTCTTCAGAAAGGCAGATTTAAAGTGAAGGGTTTAAATAACTGTCTGCCAGCACTTGTGCTCTGTATTCTGTGTGCAGGTTATTGACTGGGTTTCCCCCCACCTCCCTTCCCTGCAGGTTTGGTATCAAGGAAGAGTACATGGCCTTCATGAATGAATTTCTGGAGCATGAGTGGGGAGGAATGCAGCGTTTTCTGCGGGAGCTCTCTAACCCAGATACCATCTCAAACATGCCTGGATACGACGGCTACATCGACCTGGGCAGGGAGCTCTCGGTGCTGCATTCCCTCTTGTGGGAGGTTGTGTCCCAGCTTGATAAGGTAAAGCCTTCTGGAGCCCCGGGAGGGTGAATTTGGGCATGGTATCATAGCAACAGTAAACACTGGGAGCTATCAAGGGAGCAGCTGAAGCCAACAGCTTTGGAGGGGAATGTTTGATAGTGGTATTTCACAACTGCTCCCTGTGTGATTTCGGATCAAGGCCTGGAGCAGGGCATGTGAAGTGGTTGGGCTTCAGCAGCACTGCAAACACTTTGCAGAGCCTTTGGGAAGGTCAGGTGGTGAAGGCAGCACACAGAGGTAGACCTGGAATTCCCTGAGGTCCTTTCTCATAAATGAGCTGGAAGAAAGGGAGGATGTTTGGGCAGACAATGGCAATGCTGCAGTGCCCTTTTGGTGCTGAGGGAGGTGCTTTGCTGTGCAGCAGAACTCCCCAACTCTGATGGAGGATTGTGCTGGCCCTGCAGAACTGTTCTCATCAAGGACCTGATCCAAAGCCTGCTGAGATGGTCTCATTTCCATAGTCTTTGATTTTGGCATACAAGAGGATGCCATGTAAAAACCTGGATCTGCTCCTGAGTGTCATCCTGTAACAAAGCAAGATGCTTTGTGCTGTGGGTCGTGCTGAGGTCCAGGTGCAGTGTCCAGGTCCTGTTCTCATCCCAATAGACCCCACCACCAATAAACATTGCTTCCATTTAGCTCCAGAAGGAGGAAAGGCAGGGCTTTGCTCTTCCTTAGCTATGTGGCTTTGCAGGATCCAAAATCATTAAAACTGTGATAGCAAGGGTAGTTGATAAGGCCCAGAAAAAGCTGAGCTTTTTTTTTAATTTTTTTTCCAAGTGCTTGGAACTGTTCCATATTTCAACTTTTAGAGGTGCATTATTTTGTCCATATTCCATTTATACTATTCTTTCTTTTGAAACTGGAGAGGTGAGGTGAATGGCAATGCACTCAATATGTTTATTGCATTGAGGTTTGCCAAAATGGTTATTTGCTGGGTATCTATTTTTTTCACAGTACATTATTTAAAAGAGAAACCAAAAACTGAGCTTGTTGCATCAGAGTGAATTGAAATGTCCTTGACTCAGAAAGACAATCGATATATAAATCTTAGTTTGATAACAAGTTGTGATCTTGTTTTTCCATTTCCCTCACACCAGCACGCAGTGTACATTCCAAATGTATGGATCTGCATTGCCATTTCTGTAGGATAGATGCATGGATCCTACCCTAGCAGGCCCTTGAGAGCTGGCAAAGGGGCCTGCTAAAAAGAGAATTAAGGGGTAAAGTTACATGCAATACAACTTTACAGTAGGGAATGACTGGGAAATGAAGTGCTGTATGGAAGTGTCTGTAAAGAGACCTTTCTCTGGAGCCCAGCTGGCTGAATACCTGCTCACAGGGAAAATAAGGCTATCTTGGAGAAGAACATTGGTTTTGTAGCAGAATTTTACTTTTTTTATAAATCTGCAGCACCTTCACCTTCTTCCTGCAGTCCCAAGAGCCTGAAGATGCCCTGTAGCTGCAATCCCAGCAGTGACCCAAAGGGGTGAGAAAGCAGAGCCTGGAGGAGCAGCCTTCCTTGCTGAAGGCCAGCTGCTCTCCCCCCAGGCCTGGCCAGCACTGAGCTAACCTGTAACTGAAGCCACACATTTAATCCCATGCTGATGGGATGATCCTGGACTGAGGATCTTTGGTGCTCTCATGCAGTTATTTTTCACGTTTAGGTAGGGAAGAATGGCTTTGTTGTTGGTAACGGTGCACCAGGAGACGGCATCGGGGCAGGATGCCGACACCAAAAGCCTTATGAGATTCAAATCTCCCCTTTCCCCATCACCCTCAACCCCTGCAACCCCCTCACAATGCCCTGGAATGCTGTGTCCCCTTGTCTGTTGGCATGCATTTCCTTTACCACACGACACCCTCTGCCTGGAAAGTTCCCCCCACTGGCTGAACCTGTAGCCTTTGAATGCCCTTCAACGAGCAGATGCCATAGTTTTCACTTTGACCTCACCCACCCTGGCCTTAGTGTGCTTTGCATGATAGTTTTGCATTGGAATGGCGATAGTTTTGTTTTATTGAGCATGGTTTTTATTTTTGGGGGCCAATCCTAATTTCTTTTCTATTTCCTTTTCTTTCCTCAATGTCTGCTGCACCCCGTTTCGTCTCCTCCATCCATCCGGTCGCCGTCGTTGCGCTGCTCCATAACACTGCATTCCGATCCTGGCACACCCGCACACAACCACCCACCCTCCTTCCTTCCACCTCCATCCCTCCGCCTCTGTGCATCGGTATCCAAAAAAAACCCTGGCGGATGTCGTGGTGCTTGTATCCAATTAGGGTGAAAATTCCTTCCTACAGGCAACTGTGGCAAAACTGGGACCCCTTCCTCGTATTCTTGCGGATATCACAAAGTCAATGACCAACCCCACCCCCACGCAGCAGCAGCTGAAGCGTTTCACTGAGCACAGCTCCAGCCCAAACGTCACTGGAAGTCTCTCCTCGGGACTTCAGAAGATCACTGAGGACCCCACAGATGGGTATGTCCCAGCCAGGGCTCGAGGGCAGGTGTGGGGTTGTTAAACCTGTGAGGAGTTGGATTGAGATGGTCTTCAAGGTGCCCTTTCGACCCAAGCCATTCTATGGTTCTGTGATTCTAAGAGTCGAGTGCTTCATCACCTGAACCAGCTGTGGAACGGGGCAATGCACGGTCCCAGTAAGGGGTGCACAAGGTGGTACTGGGGACCTGAAGCTTTGGACTTCCCCAGGACTCAACCATATCTCTCAGAGTCAGTGACTTGAGCTGCTCAAACCAGTTTTAGGATTTACTGCCAGCCTGGGTGTCCAGATGCACAGTCAGCCATAGTGTTTCCTTCTGACAGCCATAGTGTTTCCCTCTGGCCATCAGGCTGCTTATTTACTGCTGATGGAAAAACAAAGCTGTAGGTGAAACTTATTACTTGTGGAACAGCAAAAATAGTCCCTGCTGTGTTGAGTGCAGCATTTCTCACACTGTAACAGCTGTTAATCCAGAGCTGTGATGTGGCAGAACTGCCAGAGCTCGGCTACTGCAGTCTCAGAGTAGTTTCTGTGCTGCCAGGTGTGGGGGCCAGTTTTGTCACGTGAAATTCTCTGTCCTCTGAGCTTACCTCCCGATCCACAGGAGCCTGCACACAACTCCTGCTGAACTTTCGACCTCCATAATACGTGGAGTTATAGAATCACTAAGGCTGGAAAAGCCCTCCAAAGTTATCAAGTCCAACTGTTAACCCAGAACTGGCAGGGCCGNTCAAGTCCAGCTGTTAACCCAGAACTGGCAAGGCCACCACTAACCTGTGTCTCCAAGTGCCACATCTACGTGCCTTTTAAACCCCTCCCAGGGATGGTGACTCCACCACTGCCCTGGGCAGCCTGTGCTAGGGCTTGACAGCCTGCTGNCAGCCTGTGCTAGGGCTTGACAGCCCGCTGGGTAAAGAAATTTTTCCTTATATTCCATTTAAACCTTCCCTGGCACAACTTGAGGGTATTTCCTCTTGTCACTTGTTACATAATGCTGGCAAAGGGTTAAGTGGGATCTGAAGTCTGCTGGAGTCACAAGTGGCCAAGGGGAGAGGATTTGGTGGGAATGGTTTGGATTTCACCTCTGGAAAAAAAAATATATAAAGATGAAGCAATTCTTGAATCAAACACTGTTTTCCAAGATAAATGGTAATTAAGGAAGACTGTGTTCTGACTCGCACACAAAATGCTCATAAAAGGAAGTCTGGTTCCTTGAAGTTTCCAGTGGGGGGAGGTTAAATGAGGTAGAAAGACTTCTCTGGGACAGATCTCTCGGGGTCTCACTGCTCAGAAATTAACCAAATCCCTTTCCACTCCACAGTGACATAAATAGACTGAAGTCTCCAACCCAGGAAAATGTAGATGGACATTTTAGGGGCAAGACCTTACTGCTGGTTCAGCAGGCATCCACCCAGAGCATGTCATGCTCGGATAAGGATGAGAAGGTAAGTGTCTTGCCCAACGGACGCAGCATCTCCCTCATGGACCTGCAGGACCCTCACGCGGCTCACGGGGACGCCGGCTCCATGATGCACGACGTGCCTTTGCGCCTGGCCGGCAGCCAGCTCTCCGTCACCCAGGTGGCCAGCATCAAGCAGCTGTGGGACACGCAGAGCACGCCGCAGAGCGCGCCCCAGGTCCGGAGGCCTCTGCACCCGGCTTGGAACCAACAAGGCAGCCTGCGGCCTCTCTCATTCCAGAACCCGGTGTACCAGCTCAACAACCCCAGCCCGCCGCCGGCCAAGGCCTCCGTGGACTCCAGCCCCGAGAACCTGAGCACGGCCAGCTCCCGGAGCCGCAGCAACAGCGAGGACTTCAAGCCCAGCGGGCGCAGCAACAGCAGCCTGGAGGACTCTGCCAAGCGCAGCTCGCAGAGCGAGGACTCGTCGCGGCGCCCCGTGGGCACCGACAGGCACGTGCCGGTGGTGCTGCCGCGCCAGAACAGCAGCAGCCAGGCCCAGATCCGCAAGATGGACCAGACCGTGCTGGGCACCAGGGCCAAGACGCTGCACACGCTGACCCACAGCCCCTCCCTGCGCAGCACGGGCAGCGTGTCGGGGGCCTCGGGGGCCGTGGGCACCGAGCCCGTCCACAACGGGAGCCGCTCCCGCCACCAGTCCTCGTCCTCCAGGGAGAGCCCCGTGCCCAAGGTGCGGGCCATTCAGCGGCAGCAGACGCAGCAGGTAAGCAAAGCCTGTCTCCAGGCCTGTCCTCTTGGCTCTTCAGCCCCCTGCTATTTGACCTTCTGAGCTCCCTGACCTTGGAGCTGAGCTGAACCAAGAGGAGCATCACATGTGAGGGCTGGTCATGCCTGCCACCCTCACAGGTTTGGCAAGCCAGCTTCTCTCTTACACTGGGATGCTTCTGTACTGAACTCAAAAAGAGCTGTTTCCCATTTATTAAGGTAGCAGCAAGCCTGCTGAAAGAAACAGAACTGGAAAATTGTCTTGAATTAAAAGAAAAAAGAATAAAAAAAACCAGGAGCAGCTTGGTTCCAAATGGAAGTTCAGATTGCCACGTGACACTGGGTTTGCCCTGTGGTGTTAATTTAAAAGCAGAGCTGCCTCAAAACAGGGAAATGAACAAAGATGTAAACATCACGGAATAAACTGCTGCCAAAATAACAAATAAGCTCGGTTGTCTAAAGTGTGGGGAAATCCATATTTCACCACGATGAAACAGTCTCTTGCTGGTCCTCAAAAAAGTGCTGCTTTCTCATTAATCATCCAGAACTATGAATAATGCAGATATTTTCTGGAAAAGAGTGTTTATATCTATCAGCTTCTAATGCGCTTTATCAGTTGTTCATAGGCAACTCTAAATCAAGGTTTTCCTGTCAAAAGGCCAACATTCCTTTTTCTTTTTTTTTAATTATAATCCTGTTGTGATTTGCCGTGTGTGAACGTTTTTTCCGAAATGAATTTAAAAAGAAAGTGAGTATTTAAATGCTTGGCACTACAGAGAAGGGCAGAGGGTTTGCAGGGGAAGGCTCTGGGCTGGGAGGTGAAGCTGGCACAGCAACCTCTGCCCAAGGTGTTCCCAGTGTCCCTGTCAGAGGAGTGTTCCTTGCAAAGTCCTGGATGCTGCAGTGAAGGCTGGAAAGTCTGGATGGTGCCTGGGAACCCAGGAGCAGCCAGGGCTTCAAAACTGCTTTGATACCTGAAGTTCATTGAAGTACGAGACCAGAAACGCTGAATCACAAAGCAAAGCTTTAATATGCCAACTTAGTAATACCCAGAAAAGCAATTGTGTATTATTTGAAGTGGTAATGTTTGTGTCCTCCTGCAGAGTGTGTTTTATATTTGGGCACAGAGGTGTGGAGAGGTGTTTATGGAACACAACTAGGCCTCCTGTGGTGGTGCTAGGACACTGTTAGGCCAGTAACGAGGATAAATTTGAAAGGGATGTGCATCCACTTATTTTCCCACTCTACTTTCTATACTAATTGTTTCCATTTGATTCATTAGAGTGCTTGCTCCTGCTTAGTTCAGGGAAATCAATTTGTCCTTTCCTTCCCCGCACCCATGAACAACGTCTCAAAGTGTTGCCAAATCGAGTGGCCAGCATTTTTTTTGAGGCAAATTCCATTGCATCCTTTTAATTGCAAATCTTGTTGTGGAATTCTGTTCTTATTTAAAAAAAGAGAATGAGAAAAGAGAAGTCGGGCATGTTCTTTCTGGGCATGATCTTTCCAGGCATGTTTTGTGGGCGTTGTAATTGTCAGACTCTGTTCTCTACAAGTCCTATTTGTTTCTGAATATAGAGCTGGGCCCTTTGTTTGCTGGGAGAGGTCACTTTTTGCCTTCCATTTCCATTTAGGAGGTAGGTGGGAACAGAAATGTCAGTGTGTTCCTTTGGAAGAGCAGCAAAGAAGGGAATTAAGACATGATCCTAGCAGGCTGATTCTTTTTTCCCCTTTATTAGAGTATAACTCATAACCCATAAGCATGAGAAGTGCTTGCCATCCACTTAGTCTGTGTTGGCTTTCAGAGTTTGGCTGCTGGAAGTAATCTGTCCTAAACTTGCAAGGTTGTTTGGCCAGGTTTGCTGCTGCACAGCAGCCTGGAACACAGCTGGGGATGGACTGCTTTATGAGCCACATTTCTGCTGTCTTAGTCCTCCATAGCTCCAGTGAATGCTCATCCCTCACTGTTCCTGATTTCTCCAAATACTCACAAAGCCAAAGTATTTAGCTCTGGGAAGAGCCTGTTGGTGGCAGAGCCACACAGAGTTCATGTCTCCCTTGCTGTGGCTGCCTGACAGCAAATGCCTTCAAAAAAATCTGATTTAAGGGTTTTTGTGAGGCTGCCCCACTACACCTAAGGGGCCATTAGCCTTTCTGCTGTGAAGGCTCCCTTCTAGGGAAAAGGCCTTTGCTTAAATCCAGGGAATTTTGCCTAATTCCTGCGTCTTTCCTTTGCCTTTACACCCACCTTTGGTGCAGCTTCTTGCAGTGCTGCAGTGTCCATGGCTGCTCAGGACAGCTGGGCCATGGCAGCAGATGCAGCACCCTGCCCAGGAGAAACACAACGGGAGGGTGGCAGGATCCCTGACTCCTAGAGAAGCTGTTCCTCCCCCATGGAATGCTCCAGGCTGAAACTGGGACTTCAGAGCCCCCAGCCAGGGAGCATGTTGCTCTTTGGTTCAGCTCTGGGCCAGGCAGGGAGCTGAAGAGCTGCCCGGGCACAAAGAGGAGCTGCAGCTGGGGAGGAAGTTGATCTTTCACATTTCTCAAAAACTTAGGACAGTGTTGCTCTTTCAGGGGTAATTATGCTAATTCCTGCGCTTATAAACTTGTCTTTGTCCATGAAAACTGCTTGGAATTTGCAGCAAGCCATGTTTTCCCCAGCCAGGCGGAGAGTTTCTTGTTTCTTTTCTTGGCTCCCTTTTCGGATTCCCTTAGAGAGGAGAGGAGAAGGAGCCTCCAAAGAGGCTGGACAGTTCTCCCAGCCAGCACTGCTGGCCCTGGCTGGGCACAGATGCCACAATGGACCATCCAAAGCTGACAGGCACTGCCATGACCATGTCACACCTCTCTGCCACATTAAGGTCCTGCTGTGCAGTCCCAGATCCAAGCTGTGCAGTCCCACCTGTGGAGTCCCTCAGCACTCCAGGGAAACCAACCTCTCCTACCTGTGAGCAAAGCTTTGTCTCTGTGGGAGACATGGCAGGGTGAGAGAGCCTGCAAAGGGGAGGGGTGGATGTGAACAGGACTGGGAAACAAGGACTTTTCCAGAGAGAAACTCACTTAGAGGGGAAGAAAAGTGCATTGGTTTTAGAGGGATTCAGGTAGGTACTGCATGTCCAAAGTCAAGTGAGGATGGTGCATCCCGGCAAGAGAGGTTTTGGGGGATCCTTTGAGACTGACAGATTCATGGGCATCCTTCTCCTCCAAACAAACCAGATCCTGGAGCTGGTTTTAGGAATGCTTACAGGTGTCTCTGCCCCAGGTGCAGTCACCCGTGGACTCGGCCACGTTGTCACCGGTGGAAAGGACGGCAGCATGGGTGTTCAACAACGGGCAGTACGAGGAGGCAAAGAAGGACACAGCACAGAGCCTGGATGATGTCAAGCACGCTGAGAAGGTAGATTTTACCCTGTGTGCAGCCAGCTCGGGTGCCAGCGAGTCCTGTGCACCCACAGCCAAGCTCAGACGGGCTTTCAGGCCCTGCCGTGGCAGCATCACGTGTTCACACACAGGTTGCACTGGCAGAACTGCTGTACATGCTGCCACACATTCCTGTAGTACAGCACCCCAGAGCAGAGAGTACAGGCTGCAGCATGTCAGATGGGAGCAGGCTGACAGAGCTGAGCTTGTACATCACAGCCTGTATCTGGCACCTAGTGCATTGTGAGTCACGCTGCCTGAGTGTATTACATCCTGCTCAAGTCATTAGTTTTTGTTATTTTTTATTTATACACTATGGCTACAACATTCTGCCATTCTTCCATGCTTGCAAAACATTTTAGTGATCATTAACTCTATAAAAAAATCAGGATTGTTAACGTGACTGAGAATAGCTTAGGACATGCTCAGTGACTGTGCAGGGCTCTGTAAATCCAACTCAGGCTCCATCAGCAGTTACAGTCAAATTTTGTCTTGGGCTTCCCCCGAGGCAAATGCCTGTCACTGAGGTAGTGCAATGTTTCTGGACTGCATGGAAGTCTTCATGATCTGTTTTTTAAAGCATAGGTGTTTTCAGAAGTAGATCCCATTTTTCCAAGTACAGTTACATCCACATGCTGCTGTGAGGATGGAACTGTGTAAGAGGTTTGGTATTTTGAGAAGAAGGGAGTGAGGGGAAGAACATTCAGTGAACAAAGAAGCAGGAAACAAGATTGTTAAGAAAGGTGAACAAACCCAAGACAAAGGAATATGTTGAGATTCATGGCACTATTGCAGAACTGACTGTCCACAGAGACAAGACATAAAAGAGCAAAAGCTCAGCCGCGTAACCTGACAGTCTGGTCTGCAGTGACTGCTTTGCTCTGACTTCATCTGAGGTTTCATGCCCCGGTTACGTCCTAAAGAGTGACTTATTTGGGTCCTGCATGGGTCTGGTTTGTAAGTTTGGGCACCCCAGGCCATTTCTGTAGTTGAGCACCATTGGCAGCATCAGGGGATGTTACTGGTAAGGGCTCAGGAGCCATGTCAGAGCCCTCTGACTGCCTAAATTGTGCTGCAGAGAGATACCTTACAGCGTGGGAGCAGCTCAGTGCCCAGTGGGTGCTCCTTCTCTGTGGTTACCCCAGGTCTGGTTGTCATTTCCTTTAAAAAGGGAAGCATTGTGAACATCTGCTCTGTTTTTCCCCCTGCCCCTGATTTATAAGCTAAGCTAACGTGAAGCTGCTTCCCCCGCAGTACGAGCAGGAGATCGCGAAGCTGAAGGAGCGGCTGCGCGTGTCCAGCCGCCGGCTGGAGGAGTACGAGCGGCGGCTCCTGGTGCAGGAGCAGCAGATGCAGAAGCTGCTGCTGGAGTACAAGTCCAGGCTGGAGGACAGCGAGGAGAGACTGCGCAGGCAGCAGGAGGAGAAGGACAGCCAGATGAAAAGTATCATCAGCAGGTGAGGCTTTGCAAAGTTGGGGACTGGGCAGGGTGAGCAGCTCCCTTGGGCCACGTGTCCTCTCCATCCAGTCTGAGAGGTGAAGAAACAGAGACACAGATGTGGAAACTTGCCTCAGATTGTCAGGAGAGTGGAGGAAAATACTTAGGAATTTTTAACCCTGGTTTCTGTTGTATAGGTCTTTTTTTTTTCCCTTTGTTTGGAATCTGTACTTCAGATCAGTTTTTCAGAGTGGTTGCATTTTTGGCAATGTCCATTCTGCAAATAACAAGGTTGGGTAATTGGGAGTGTCAGATGGAGAGATAAGCTTTCCTGAGAGCAGCAGAATTCTTCCCTGGCAGAGCCAGGACAAGCAGAGAAGTCAAACCAATAGGCCAGAGTACCTGAAATACTCAAGAATAGTATTAAACCATCCTAATTTGTCCCTCTCTTTGCTCATCAGACTCATGGCTGTTGAAGAGGAGCTGAAAAAGGATCACGCAGAGATGCAAGCTGTCATTGATGCAAAGCAGAAAATTATTGATGCACAGGTATGTAAGGAGCTGGGGATATCCAAGATCCTGTGTGTAGAACCCCTTATTCTCCCTCTCTTTTGCCCCAGCATTTTTCCCTATCTCCCAAGCCGGGTTGGCCCATGGTGTCACTTACTGCCTTGTGGGAGAGAATTGAGGTGTTTAATTAATACAGACTTGCCTGACCTGGGCTTTGAGGCAGCCTGGCAACAAATCCCAGGACTCACCACTTCTCCAAAACCTTTGCTACTTTGTGAGATGCCAAGGGAGTGCAGGAACAGCAGTGCATTGTGGAGATGTTGCTCCAAGTGTGGGCCTGGGAGCTCTCCCCCCAGCCTAGTTCAGCTGCCATGTGCATGCATCTCAGCTGTGCCAGCTCCAAGCATGGCTTTGGACAGGGCAGTCAAGGAAAGAGAATGCTGCAACAGAGCATTGTCCTGGGAATGTCATGTGTGGCATTTCACCCCAGCAGTCCTGGGGAAATGCCCATTTCCCACAAACCTGCAGTGCCTGCCCTGCTCACTCCAGGGCAGCTCTGGGGAGGGGGGTCCAGCGGGCAGTGCATGTGGGTGTATCCTATGGGGTCATTCCAGCTTCTCCTCTGTGTCTGTGCTGATCCCACAACAGGACCTGGGACTGGTTTGTATCTGCCTGCCGTGTTACATTTGTGGTATTTGCATTTGGAGGGTCTCTTTCCTGCTTCTGGGCTTTTCAGTAGATCCAGCTGGAAACTTCCCTTAATAACTTTTTCAGGAATAACCCAAGTTATTTCAGAAAGTTGCTTCCCTGCCCAAAGAGTGGTGGTGGGGGGAGCCTCTCGTGAACATGGTTAAAGATGGCATGGGGGTATTAGAAATGTGTGAACTCACATGGAACTGGAGGAAAATATAAAGCAGCAAAAAAAGCTCTGTTTTTAAAAGCCTGGTAGCACATATTTATGGCAGGTTTTGTGGGGTTTTTTTGAAAGATGTGAACATGCTGGGCAGTTTTTTTGGAGTCAGGGCATCTCACTGTTCCACACATGGAGCAGCAGCTCATCCAGACAGCAGGCTGGGCTCTGAAGGGAGTGACACTTCTGCCTCCAGAAGGTGGAAGGGGCACTCAGTAAGCATGAAAAGTGAGTTTTGGAGGGGAGGACTTGAGAGATTGTGACTGAGTGAGAAACTTGCCCTTCCCATTGGTAGCTGTCCATGCCAGGAGGCTCCCAGCCTCAGTGCAGGTCATGGACTAGCATGGACCAGTCTGATCCCAGTGTCACCAGCTGGCAGAGGGGCCACTGCTGTGAGACCTTCAAACCCTCAGGGCTGCAAAGGTGCTCCTCAATGAGACTTCATCAAATGATGCAGCATTTCTCACCTGCCGTGGAAACTGGTGGAAAAAAAGGAGCACAGCAGCATTAACAATTTCTTTTTTAATTTGATTCCTTTTTTCTTGGACAAGCAAGTTCAGCAGCAAATCTTAACTGCTTCACTGTCAGCCAGGGCATGGGGGAAGTGTAGTTGTCACTGCCCTGAGCAGAGGAGGAAACTGGTGAAAAATGTGGAACAGACTCGCCAGAGGAACCCAGGTATTTGCTGAGTTCTGTAGAAATCCCTTGGAAGATTTTATGTAGTCTGTGATTCCTTCAGTGGCTAGAAAAGGAAAGGGTTTTTTTAATGTGAGATTCATGGAGTGGAGCTGGAACGAAGCTCATCACACCTGGCTGAAGAGTTAAAGGCTTCCAGGAGCAGCAGTAACCTGGGGTTTTGTGCTTAGTGGCCCTGGCACAGGACACAAGCTGTCCCCTGGCTCTGGGCAGCACCTCGGGTGGTTGCAGAGCCTGGATCTGGGACTCCAAGCAGGGGATAGGTCTGGCTAAACTCTCTCCTCGGAGCAGCGGAGCTGCAAAGCGTCCTGGCCCAGTTGCTATTGCAAGTGACATCTCCGCTGTGTTAAATTACAGGTCATAAATGGGGATGAGATAATTCCAACAGGCAAGTAAACCCACTCAGTTCTCTAGCTGAGCAGTACCCAGTCCTGGCCCAGTGCACTGACCTCCTACCCATTCCAGCTCCTCCCACTCCCTGTGCCCAACCCCAGCGTGTTAGAGATGTGGCTGGGAGATCTAATTTTCCTTTCAGTGAGAAGATGCCTCTACTCACCCAGCTCACACTTTTCAGATTGATTTTCCAAGTGTAGATTTCCAGCTGTTCTGCAGACTGGCTCAGTGAGAGCTCAGCAGAGCCAGAAAAACAACCAGCCTTTCATTCTGAACTCTTTGGAAAGATTTGTCAGAAGTTTTTCAGAAAGAAATTTTCACTTTGAATTATACATTCCAGGTGAAATTTAGTTGGAGTAGGAGCTTTGCCTTGCTGAGGAGCACATTTCTGCCGAGGCCCCTGTGTTCTGCAGGGTTCATTTCAGCATGGGAGGAAAGGCCTTTAAGTGTGTTCTCCCTGCTCCCATCAGCTGGATCAGGATGAGGGCTAGGGCAGGCCTGGTGCCTCCTCATCTGTTTATTCACACAGAGCTCCCTCTCTTCAGGGCTGTAACAGAAGCAGGATTTAAATTCTGCTTCGTTTCTGCACTTGCCCCTGTGGGGGAGCCTGCTGAGAAAAGCAAACCTTGCCCATGAGTGCTGCATCACACACTGCAGTGCTGGGACCTCAGTCCCAGGGGCTGTGGTAGCACGTGGGTCTCCTGAGCAGGTCGTCTGAACCATTCCTTACTGTTTATACCTTCTGTGAATCATTTTCCCCTCCACTTTGTTTCTCAGTGGGCTGGACTGGGAAGAGTTCCTGCACACAGCTTCTTTCAGTCGAGTAAATTAGACACTTCCCCTCCTCAAAGAACAAGAGCCACTCAGTTGGTAGCATGGAGAGCACAGCTACCTCTGCTGTCTCCAGTGTTGCTTTCTGTGGCTGTGTTTATTATTATTACTTTTTGGGAAAGATGAAAATTGCCATTTCTGATGGCGGCACCAACCCTTTGGCTGGTCCCTCCGGTGCCGTATCCCACTGCACATATCCCCCTATCAGCAGGCTGGGTCTGGGCATGAGTTGTACAAATTCAGCACACATCCTTGAGCTGTCTGCTGCAAGTGGAGGCTGGCACCCTCTGTGCAAGGAGAATCCAAGTGGGCACATGGATTTGTGGAGCCCGGGAGCCCCCTGAGCTGGAATGGGTCTAGGAGCAGCGTGTTCCATGTTTGTTCTTTGTGTTCTGTCGATGGCATCTCCCCCCACCCACACTGCCCTGCCCCCTGCCCTCCAGTAACCCCTGAGCGTTAGCTTTTGGCTGCTGCTTCTCTGTGTTGCTGTCGCACCGTCACCGCAGGCTGCCGTTACCCCCTTTTTTATTATTATTTATTTATTCCAAGCATCCCATGAGTTTACTCTGAGCACACTCCATCCAAAACACACAGACGATGGCCAGTAGACACCACTTGTTTCCTCTGCCAGAGGAAACCCCTCACCACTTTTTATTTTCTGCTGCCTGTTTCTGTTTTTCCAACGTACTCTTGGAAAACGATATTTGAATTGGCTGTCGTTGCTATTAACACCAACACCCCCCACACACCCCCTGGCTGGGTGGAGCCCCCATGGCTGGATCCATTCACCAATGTAACCGGGACTCACTGTCACCTTCCATCGTGCCCAAAGTCCAGGAGGGCCGGAGCGGAGCCCATGGAAAACAGAAAGAGGCAGACAGCCCATCTCCCCAGGGCAGGCTGGCCCAGCTGCCTCCCCCCAGAGCCCCCTGTGCCCTGTGGGGTGCCGGGGGCAGCTGTGACAGGGCCGGGGGTGTGTGTTGCAGGAGAAGCGGATCGTGTTCCTGGACTCTGCCAACACGCGGCTGATGAGCGCCCTGACGCAGGTGAAGGAGCGCTACACCATGCACGTCCGCAATGGCAACCCCCCCAAGCTCTCCATCACGGAGAATGGGGAATTCAAGAACAGCAGCTTCTGACCCACCCCGCGCTGCCCACCTGGCTCCAGGAAGAGTGACCCCGAGCAGAACCCAGGCCCTCCCCGCCCTCCTGGTTGTACATAGCTCTGTACATTGGGAAATTGTATTGTTTCGAGACTGTACTGTTTGAAGATGGTTCTAAGATTATTCTAAAGCCGTTTTAAGATTGTATTTAAAGAAATTGTATTTAAAAATTGTTTTAAGATAGTATTGTACATTTAATAAAGTATTGTACATTTTTTTTCAGTTTAATAAAATGGAAGAACCAACTCTGAAGGGTGGGCTTTGATTCCCCACTCAGGGCCAGGAGATCCAGGCTCCCGAGGACAAGCCCTTCTGCATCACTGTGTAAATAGAGGGAGCTCTTGGGCCGTGTACAGAAAACGCCAATGTAAAATACCAAAAGGAAGTGAATACTGTAGATTTTTTTAATTATTGCTATTTTTTTTATTATTATTGTTATTATTATTATGTTTTTCTCTTGTTGAAAGAAAGCACTGCAGTCCTGGGAGGAGGAAGAGGGGAGCATGTGTGAGTGTGTGTTGTGGGTGAGAGAGGTGCGCAGTGGTGATCTGAGGCAGCAGCTGGCTCATGGCAGGGCATGAGTGGAGTGGAATGAATCCCATAGGAAAACTCCTCAGCTGGGTTTGTTCCCCTCTTCCCCTTGAACGCAGACTTGATAGCAAACAGTTAGCAAGAAAACTGACTCTTGCTGTATCCTGTACCTACTTTCAATAGGACTCTGGAAAAAATAACCTTTCTGACTATTTTGACAAGGTACAAAGTGGGAGCAGAGCACTGGTTTCCTTGCCTTTGCCCAGAGAGGCTTCCCGTCAGACAGAGGGATCTGCAGCATTTCCTGGTAGGATTCTGGCTTTTTTACACCCCTTCTGATGCAGTTTTGTATTTTCTGTTTGGAGAATTGTCAGACCTGTAAATACTTTTTTAACAATTTCTAGCCAGT
The DNA here is from genome assembly GCA_013396655.1 of Campylorhamphus procurvoides. Taxonomy (NCBI): domain Eukaryota; kingdom Metazoa; phylum Chordata; class Aves; order Passeriformes; family Dendrocolaptidae; genus Campylorhamphus; species Campylorhamphus procurvoides. The sequence continues at coordinate 50,243 of WBMV01004382.1, read as the reverse complement.
CCCCACTGTACACTCTGTGCAGCAGCACCCTGAACTCCCTCTCTGCACTCCATCAGGAGCAGCCAGGTTAATGCTCTCGGGAAAGGGCTAATCCAAGGGTGCCCGTGCCAGCACAGCAGATTCCATATGCAAAATTCCCTTTTTCTAGACAATTCCTGCATCTTAAAGCTCACTTATTTTCACTATTTCAGCCACTCACTTAGCCAGTCCAGTTCCAGTGAAAGGTGTGAAAAGATCTTCCATTTCCACTGAAATTTTCCTTTCTCTGGATACTTTAAAGGGATTTTTCTTTTTTTTCCTTTTTTTTTTCCAGTGCTGTACATGCCACTTTTTCTTAAGGAGTTTTGACTGAGCTTTTGTCTCCAATTCCTTTCAGTTGCATTTCATAGAAGGATGCCTACAGGCTGTATGTGAATGGGATAGCATTCCAAAGTGACCTTCTCCTGGGAGACTGATGTTCACAACCTGTTACAGATGAATGGTAAATGGCTTGGTATTGTTACTTCTCATGATTTCATCAAATGCCACAATATTTAATCTGAGAGGGTTTTTTTAAAGCCCCAGATTCTGGGGAATAACCTGGAAGTGAAGATTCACATGCTTTGCTGTGCATTTCTAGCCCCCAGACTCACAGTAAATAAACTTGATTGCAGCAGCAATCAAAATTTTGACTTACAGAAACATGCTGCTCACAGTGAGTGTGATTAACCATCCACACATGTTGTGGAAATTGGAGAAGTTGACTTGAATTGGAGACAAAAGCTCGAGAGGTTCCTGGGTGTGGGATGTGTCATGGAAAATGCAGGAGTTTCTACACCGGTTTCGTGCACATGAGTTATTGGCAATACCCAGACCCAAATTTGGTGTCTGGTGTCAGGTTTGCTTGTTTTGGAAATGAATCCATTGGAAATGAATGAATCTCAGCTGGGTGGTTAATGCAGCTGGTGGCTGCAGCGTGGGATTGCTGTGCCTGATGCCTGTGTCAGGATCCTTGAGCTCCCCTGAGCCCTGCAGTGTGTTCTGTGACTGACTGTGCATCAGGCAGAGCCCCCCTGTCCTGCACTCCAGGGTGGGGAGGGTCAGTCCCAGCAAAGCCCACTGGTTCTGCAGCCAGCTGGGACTGGTGGTTAATGCTGGGTTCTCTGAGGTCAGAGCTGCTCTGGCTGCTGGTGCTGAAGGGCTGACACACCTGGGGTTGTGCTCTGCATTTGCTCAGCAGTGATGACTTTTCTATACTTTACAAACTGTCTTCCAGCTCTAGGTCCTTGCTGACCTCTGATGTTTTCTTCCTCAAACTGTGCCTTTAAGTTCCTCCTTCCTCCCTTCTCCCTTCATGTTCCGTGGCCGTAGCAGCCTCTCGAGTCTGTGTCAACCTGTTGTGTGAGCAGCTCTTTGACATGAAACCTTTGCAACGCCCTTTTTGTTGAGTGTTTCTGTGGGCCCTGCATCTCCCCACAGCCATGTATGGAATTCCACAGCTGCAGCATGGGAAACGTGTTCCCAAAAGTAGCCTTTTGGGATGGGCATGGCATTGCTGAGTTGTTGCAGAGTGCAGAGAAGGGGGGTGTGCTGGGACTGAGGGGTAAGAGCGGCCGATCTGCATGGGCAGAACAAGGCAGAAGCAGATATGTTGTCCTGGGAATGTTGGTCTGGCCTTAATTTGGGAAATGCCTTTCACCAGAGCTCCCCTGTGCAGAGGTGGCTGGCTGAGCTGTGTGGTTTGATGCTGAAGGCTCTGAGGTGCTCACTTTGGCTTCTGCAGGGAAGTGACAGGGGCAGCATTTTGGAGGGGAAATGATCCCTGCCCCCAGATCCATCTGTTTTGGGGAGGTCTTCAGTAGCACACCATTCTAAGAGTGTACCTTCTCCTGTGTGTTTCTCAAGCTTGTAGGAAGAAGTAGCTACTCTTTGGGAGTATTGTCCTCACAGCTCATCGCTGGGCTGGTTGTTTCTGTCCTGTTCCAGTTTCTCCCCTAAAGTGCAAAGTGTTCTCCTCCAGCTCCTGCTGCTGAGGAGACCCTGGAGGGCTGAGGGTTGCAAGACTAGAACTGATCAGCTGCAGCACAAAACACTCTGCTCCTGGCAGCTGTCTCTCCTAGTTTGTTACCCAGCAGCTTTCCAGAGGAATTTCCAGCCGCCTCCAGCTGACAATATGTGAAAATGCCCGTTCCGATTTAGTCCAGACTGAGACAATCCAAGTGTCCCTAAACCACGTGTGTGCTGGGGAGCAGGAGCCCTGCCTGGCCTAAGCACAGTGGGGTTTGGACTCGTAGCCAGCGGGTTCTGCAGCAGAGAGGGGGTCAGTGGTGTGATGTGTGATGGGAGCGTGGCAGGCACTGGGTTTGGGTTCCACTCTGAAATGCTGGGCAAGGGGCTGCTGCTCCCAGCTGGGAGCAGAGGAGGGAGTGCAGGGAGAATGGAATAGGATGTAGGATGAAGGAACACCCCTGTGTTCCTCAGACTGCACAGGAAGGTCACCCCATCCTGGCATGTCGGTCAGTGCTGGCCACGTTTGTATGTTTGTACCTTTCCAGGAGGATTTTTCCCAAACCTCAAAGCCACCCAGGCTTTGGAGTGCTCAGGGAAATGGAGCAGCCTCTTGTGTGTGGTGTCTGCAGAGGGTGTGAGAGGTGGCCAGGGTGACAGGAGACAGGCACTGAGAGGACAGAGGGAACACATCCTGTAGATCCCTGTTCTTGGCAACTCTAGGAATTCAGGCCTTTTTTTTAAAGGGAAATTGATTTCACATCCAGGAATTAGTTCCCAGCTGTTTTTTCCCTGCTGTATCAGAAATGGGCAGCTATGCATAAAAGCACAGATATGAACAGCTACACATCTTGCCACATTCTGCTCCAGTGGCATAACTCAGGCAGGGGATCTACAGGAGCCTGCACAGGGATGTGTGTATTTTCTAGGTGGAGAATATGAGGTGTATCCACTCCACTTAATAAACCCCCCAAGAAATGGGGTGGGGCTTTTTATGTTCATGCTTTGGGTTGGCTTAGGTTGTCTCTCTTTCCCATGATAATGTCATGTTTTAATGCTTGCTTTAACCCATCAGCCTTTGACTTGAAGCCCATCAGTTTTACAGCCGTGCCCGTGGAACGTGTCAGCAACACTGACCTGTGTGTATGAATTCTGCTTGTGTTCTGCCAAAATGTCTGTGGTGTTCCTGGAGAACAATTCCTGTCTGGGTTGGACCATGAAATGTACTTCCATCAGTGCTTGGCTTGGTCAGCCACAGGTATCCAGCTGAGTCTGCCAGAGGAAAAGGGGTTAAATTTAGGCCAATGTTTTGAGGTGTTTCCTTCTCCACAGTAAGGTAACTCCCAGGAGAGTGAGCATGTCCTTACAGGCCATGCCTGCCAGGGATCCTGCCTGTAAAAATAGACTTTCTGTCTCAAGGGCCTTAATAAGAGTGTTACTACACGGAACTGTTTTACAGTGATAGCTCTAAATAATTTATTTTTTATTTCAACAAAGTACACCTTAAAAAGGAATAAACTTGTTTTTCAAGCCGTATTTTTATGCTCGTAGCACTGGACTGTTTGGTCTCTGAGATCCATTTCTGCATTTCATTGCCTGGGTTTGTTCTAAAGAAGATTTATTTTTGTTCTGTGAATAATTTTTGAAGGTTCTTGTAATATGTACAGATATAGATACATTTGAGGACTTTTATTGATATTCCTACAAAGAATACAAATAAACTTTAACTTTAAACAGTTTGGACTCGGTAAACTTATGCTGATTTAAAATTCTGCTCTTCCTGCACTCAGTTTGTGTTTGTGCAAGTGCAGAGGGTGGGGGGGAAGGATGTGATGTTTGGGACAGTGCAGCTCCCACTGGAGCTGCCTGAGGGATCCCAAGGGTTGTGGGACCGAGGGGAGCAGCAGGAGGAATGGCTGGGGTTGTGGGAGGTGCTGGGGGTCCAGCACAGCTCCCAGCGCTGCATCCTGAGCTCCTCCCGAGCTGGGAAGAGTCTGGTGTTGTGGAGGGAGAGGGCGACAAGCTGTGGACACACCGAGAATTGCTCTCTGCTTCTTCCAGCCGTGGGATTTGGTTTTTAATAAGTGGTGAAAAGAGAGTTCCCCTGCATTAATTAACGTGGTTATTCCTCTGGTGCCAGCCCAGTGAATGTGACCAGCCTGGTTTTCCTGTTCAGTCCCAGATTGCAGGTTCTCACCCAGCAGCCCAAAGCTGCACTGTTGGAGGCATGGGCATTCAGAGGGATATTGTTTACAGGTTCACATAAAACGCTGGATTCTAAGCAATTTGCATTTATTATTCATACATTTGTTATTCGTGATCAGTATTATTATTCATACATTTGCTCATTATTATTATGCATACATTTATTATTAATACTTCCATGTATGAAGTCTTGTATACAACGAGTGGCAAAACCTTCCACAGTGAACTTACCAAGTGTAAAATCTGTACTCAAGGGCATGTTTTGCAAAAAGTCTGTTTATTTTCATTTCTCACCATTATTCTTTTCTCCACAGCTCTGGAGCCTGTGGGGTGCACAAGGCAAGGTGTGGTGCCCCCCTGGCCCTGCTCCCTGTGCTCTGCCCCAGCGTGTCCTGCCTGTCCCCTGGGCAGGAGGGGGGCACAGACAGGGCTCTGCAGGAGGGGGAGCTGCAAATTCCCACATCCTGCCCCTTCCCAGCAGAGCCCCCAAGCCTGGGGGAGCAGGGGGGAGAGGAGGGACAGGATGAGGTGCAGTCCTAGCAGGCAAGGTGACCTCGGTGACTGTGTCTGGGAAGGGAAGCAGGGCAAAGGCAGTGGGAGAGGGATGGGAAGGAGCAAACAGGTGAGGTGGAGCAGGAGCACTGCACAAATGCCAGGGAGGATGGGATAATACAGTTAAAACTGGGGGAACTCTGGGCTTTTCTGTCCGGTACTCGGGTGTTTTGTCCTGTGGAGGGTGTTGAATTCCACTTTACTCCACTGTACAAAACTGTGAATATGCAAACTCTTCTCCCATTTCCAGCCATTCTGGACAGGGTGCTGGAGCCTGTCCTTGTCACTCTTGCAGCTCACTTGGGAAATTCCCTGGGAGAAGCTCCCCTCCAAGAGTCCTCCTGCCCAAAGGATGCAAGTGTAAAACCTTGAGTGATTGCTGGGGTGCAAGAATTTGTGCTGCTGCTTAAATTCATTAGCAATTTGCTTATGCTGAGATATGAGTGTCATGAGAAGAGAGCCCTTGGTCTTGCTGGAACCCATCTCACATTGTTGCCCTTCACCTTTCTCCTGGTCCCACAGATTAAATACCCTCATGTCTCCAGCAGATGTATTAAATTCCTGCTTTTTGCTGTGAGAGGTAGATCAAATATCCCAGTTGTAGGCATGAAACCTGGCTACCTGTTGGCTCTTCCTGCAGCCAGTATGGATAGCTTGCCCTGACTCAGCTCTGTGCTGCTGATGCCACTGGAAACACGAGTTCTGTGGGCCTGACCCCACTTTTCAGCAGCAGAAAGCTGAAAGAGAGGAAATTATTACCAATTTTGGAGCCTCCGTGGTGGTTGCCAGGGCAGGGCACTCGGAGTGGATGTTCCCAGCACCCTCCAAGGATTTCCAGCTCTCACACTACAGTGGGACCCGAAGGGCTGTTGTGTTACACCTGGGGATGGGAGGGACCCCGAGGGACAAATACCCAGTGCTGACCCCAGGAGGGAAGGATGATACAGAGGGGACAGAATCTAACACAGGGTGAAACGTGATGTGCACAGAGATGAGCGACATTTCCCACCCCCTTCTCTCCCCCATCCAGGCTTCTCTTGGCAGCAGGATACAGACAGTGGGAGCAGTTCCTGCTCTGCTTGGCAAGGAGCAAGCCCTGGGTGCAGTGAGGGAGCAGAAGTTACAGCTGAGCTGCAGGAATCAGATCCTCACCCCTTTCCCTATTGCCTCAGACAGCATAACCCCACCTCAAACTCACTTTATGGATTACTCCTGTCAGAGGGGCTGTTCTGCTGTTTCCCCCTTCGGTCCTGAGATGGCATCTCCATGAGGAGGAGTTGTCCTCACCAGGGACACCAACTGGGAATGTCCAGTATAAAATGGTTTTCTGAAGGCCTTGGAAAGGTGCTGGGTGGATTTCAGTTCTTACCACTCTGAGAATTTGTTTTGGGTGTGTGTCCCTTTTCCCTGGCCTCAGGTGTGGATCCGTAGCCTGTGTTTCAGTGTCCAAAGCTCTGCTCTCCAGGAACACCTCTGTGTGAATTAGTTCCCTCAGCACTTTCAAAGGGCTCTTTCCAGGACTCGGAACTTCCCTGGTGGGAAGGCAGTGAAAGAGGAGGGCTGACTTCCCTTTTCCTTAGTACCAGAAGGCACTACAAAAGTTTGGTTTATATTGTTGGGTGGTTTTTAGGACCAGGAACGACTGAAGAACTTGGACCTGTGGTCAAGACTCATAACTGGGATTAAGTGGACTTTTCTCCATCACTGGGAAACTGGCAGCTCCCTGCCATGCTGGGATCTGTGCTCTACTGGGGAGCATTTAGCAAGGCATTACTACAGCTACCAAGCAGGTTAAAAAAGCAGCTAAAATACTTAGCATCATAACCTTTGGAGAGTTAGCATCATGTTTCTGGTTACTGCTCCCACCTGGATGCAGAGCATTTCTGTCCTGATCAGGGGCAGAGGCTCGGTTATCCCAGAGACCAGAAATCCTGGGTAAAATGGACCATGTACTGCTACTAGTGCTGACAGTGGCTTTTCAAGTGCCATCCAGAACCAGAACACCCAGTCATCTGATTCCAGATGGATTTGAGTGCCTTTAGGATCCAAGTATTTGGCTGGTTCTGGAGACTTAGACTTGGTGAGGTGTTTCCCTGGTGATTTGGCTCTGTGCAGCTTTCCCTGCAGTGTGCCCAGGTGCAAACAGATTTATTCTCTCTCACTGGGGCAGACCTGGTGTGTGTGTGATGTCCATTTCCCTTCCAGGCTGGGTAAATGAATGGCTTCTTCCTGACCCTAAGCAGGACACATTCACTGCACTACCTGACATAAGGTAAAAGGGGTTTTATTGTCCCTCAGTCTTCAGGGCACCAGCAAGTTGGTGCTTTGGCTGCTGAGCCCACAGGCACAGAGCAGGATGCAATTAAATGGTGTGAAAATATTATATTGACAGGGAAGTTTTTATACCTTCCAGGAGAGCATTTGCAGCTGACTGGGATCAAAGGTGTGTCATCACAAAGAGCCTGTCCTGGTGGGCTCCTCAGACAGGTCTTGTGTCAGCTGATGGAGAATGTGGAGGAGCCCAACAAGGTGGGATCTGCTTGACTTAGACCTGGGCCCAGCCCAGTTTGTGACAAGCTGGCTGCCTTCCCTTTGGGAAAGGAGAGAACGTGGTGAGTCAGGAGTTTGATGTTACTATTTTAACCTCCCTGTAGTTCCTCCATGTGGGGATTGGTGTTTTCATTGTCAGGGCTCTGCAGGGAACTTTCAAGTTTTCAATTTCATTTTAGTCTCTGCAATTACCTGTGTGAGTGATGGGTGAGTACATACCACGCTGGTGCTCAGTTTTTCCTCATTTCTCACATTCCTCCTGCATTTTTTGGCTTTAAGGGTCACAGCTACTGGAGGGGCCTCTACTGGAGTGAGTCTGGAATGAATTTGATAAATAGATCCTGTGCATGCATGACATGAACACACTCATTGCTACAAGTGTTTCTTCAACCACTGCTCCCTTATCAGCATGAAAAACAAGTATGTGGAGTATCTTGGGCAAATACACTCGTGCAGATGCTGGCAAAGCTACAAGCCTTATCAGCAAACTGGTTCGGGGGTAACATTTGCAATTCAATCCACTTGGAATTGCTGTCAGTGAGATGCTGATCTTTCCTGAAAGCCCTGGGCCATCCCTGCTAACTCTGAGACCACATCAGGATCTGTCACTGTGACAAAGTCCCCAGAGACTTCCCACACATGCTGCCCTCTCATTTATGTCCCAATGAAGTCCTAGAAACATGAAAAGCAGGACAGGGCAGTTGCTGATCAGCTGAACAACAAATCTCTCCCGCCCACTCACACACTGGGCTGAAATATCTATCTTACAGAATCAATATTTATTAGGAAAAATGAGCTAATTATTAATAGCTGTGCAATAACGCACTGATATAAATAAATAGCTCAGTGTGAGAAGGGTTTGCAGAGCAATGATCACGGGCTTTGCTCCTGTCAGCAGGAATGAATCCACATAGAGAGTTAAAGAGCATTTCAGTCCTCCTGCTCGCAGCAGAATGAGCAGAGCAGCCCATTGCAGCAGCAGGAGGGGTGTGGGGAGCTGGTTGGCAGGGGCTGTGGTGAGGGTTCCTCTGGGGCTGCCAAAGAGCCCCCACGGGGTGCTGTGCTCCCCACTCCCTCGGGCTCTCGGGGAATCAGTTGGCATCCAACACCCAAACCAACCTCCCTTTTCCCACACCCTTCCTCCCACTTGACTTCTGCTCCCCAGCTCTCCACTGGCTTCATCTGCTGATGTTTGAGGGGATATCCCAGCAATCAGGACAGATGGAAGAGTGTGAGCAGGACCTGTATGAAACTGTTAGAGAACAAATCCAAAGAAACAGCTCCCCAGTGGTGCCTCTGTGCAACAAACACACTTGTTCCGAGACAATAACGTGAAGGTTCCACATTAATGTAGTGATAAATCCAAATTCTTTGGATTTGCTTTGAGAAAACCTCACTGACTGGGCCCGTAAGGCCATCACTCTGGAACTCAGGAGAGGTCTTAGTTCCTGAAGAGGTGACAGTATTTGTGTGTGTGTCCTCCACGTATTTCTGAAGGTTCTTCACGTTGTAACCTGCTCTCCTATGACAGATCTCCAACCCAACAAACCAGATCAAGTGTCGAGGCTGTGAGTAAAAACCTTGTGTTTCTGTGAAAGGGGTGATAATATCTCTGGTGTGGAAGTTGGGGGCTTTCCCCATGAGGGAGATGCATCTTGCTGCAAGAACTCTGGACAGACACTGCATAACACGTGGAAAGCTGTTGCTTAAAATGGAGGCCACAAGGTTAGTACCAGACTGGAAGGTAAGAATCTGTCTGGAAAGCAGGGCAGCAAAGTGTCAGGAACTGCAGGGCCAAAACCTTGATCAGCACTTATTAATTTTGGCCTCAGGATGAACAGCAGGACTTGGAGGATCCAAATTTGGGAGCAATCTTCAAACAGGGGAGGATCAGAGTATCTTGCAAAATTAACTGAATGGGCTGGGATAAAAAGTACAGGTCAGGAGGGGGGAAAGGAAGGAAACTCCTGAAAATACAGATAGTTGGAATACAAGTACATGTAGCAAGGATGCTGTGACTGGGTTTGGATGTTACAACTGCTGATTCACTGTGCAGAAATGCATGAGGGACAGCAGGCACAGCAAGGTGCTCCACGTGCAGCCATGCAAACCATACTGGAGCCATGGGAGCAATACCCAATTTGCATCTCCTTTGCAGGGACAGAAATCTGTTACCCAGATCAGGGATTTTAATTTCTCCCACATGCTCCATCAGCAGGAATCCTGAGTAGAATGAACTACACAGTCACAAGGGCTGTGCTCTTTGCTCACTGGAAATAGGGCTAAAAAGGAGTCTGGGCTTTTGTGACACCTCGGGCAGCATTTTGGAGGGTGCTAATTGCACATTTCAGTGGGTTATTTTTCCAGGAGGGCAGGATCCTGTGCTAATTGGCCTTTGCAGCCCAATCCAAACTGTGTGCTGGGCAAGCAGGACAGACCCAGCCCTGAATGAAGGAAGAAATGGGATTTTCAGAGCATGTTGCCAGCAGAGGCTTTGGGAGGCTTTTGCTCCATGCTGAGCCACCACATAGCGCCATCCACCACGGACCTTGGGACATTCCCTGCCTTCTGAGGCTCCCAGTTTGGCAGGAGCAGAAAATCAAAGCAAAACTGAGGATGGGATGCTGCAAGTTGTGGAGGCGAGAACAGAGGTAAGGCATGGCCCTTGCCCAGTGGCAGCCCTGGCTGCTGCTGCCTCTGGAGCCAGAGGAGCCCCCGTGGGGCTGGAGGCAGGAACAGTGTGCCAAACTCCCCGGGCTCAGCTCTGACTGCAGCTTTAGTGGTTTGAAAGCCCAAATTCATCGCAGCCATCGGAGCGTGCAGGTTTGGGAGGCGACGGAAGCAAATCCAGCGTGGGACATGCAGGGTGGTGTCGGGAGCAGAAATCCTTTGTGTTTGGTCCAGGGGAGCGCTGGAGAAGGCAGTCTGGCTGGTGCTGTCCCTAAACCCCTGTCAGCAGGTCTGGGTGCTGGTGCAGGGTGCTGTTTCCAGAGCCCTGAGGTCCCCAGGAGGGAGCTCAGACAGCCCATTGCTCCTGGTTCAGGGTGGCAAAACCCAGTCCAGGAGGCAACATAAGTGGTACGAGCCAGGCCCTTATTCCCTGGGACACCCCCCAAAACTTATCCCAGGCAGAAAAGGGTTGGAAAGGCCAGGAAAAACTCTGGTGTGAATTGCTGCAGTTCAGAACTTGCTGTGTCCCATTTCTCCCCTTCCTGCCAGCACTGGGAACTTCCACTCCAGTTGTTTCTGCAGATCACACCCCAAGCAGACCTGGCCCCCTTCCCTGTCACTCTTATTTGCATTCCCTGAAATGTGAGCTTTACCAATTACATCTTTCATATTTGCATACACCTTTTGGATGCTTTTGAGCTGATGGAGTCACTCTAAAGGTCAGGCTGAGTGGTGAAGCGCAGAGAATTTAAATTGATCTCTCTCTCCCCTGTATTTGAAGAAGAAATCACTCTGGGCTGGGGACTGTCCTGATACACATCTGAGTGCTCCAGCATCGTGAAGGGCATCACACTGAACACTGCAGTGGTCCAGAAATGAAAAAAAGCTGATTTTCAGTCCCGTCTTCTCCTCCCCATGTTGTAATTTCAGAACAAACAGCACGGTGTCAGTCACTGTATTTTACAGATAGCAGGTAATGCAGGCAGGAGACAGGGATCATATAACCACACAAGATTTTGGATGCTTGCTTCTCTTCCTTAACTCATGGATCTGAAAAACAGGGCTGGAAATCTTGCAAAGACTGAAACACCTTCTCCTTTTATCTCTGATCTCAAGGCAGAGTGTCGATGTAGAACTGCTCGGAGTAAATTGAGCTTAATTATTTTTTCAGCTCCTAAAATCATTTCCCACTCACAGTATTTTAGCAGGGACAGTGTTGGTTTCCTCCCCTGCTCAGTTTATGCTTTAGAATGTCTGTTTTCCAAGATGACTGTCCATGCAGTGTCAGAGGGGTCCCCCTCACCTCTGCTGGTGTGTGGGAAGTGGCAGCACTTCCATCCCCTAAAGCCACGCTCTCGCTGCTGCCCTGGCTCCCCTTCTCTCTGCACAGATGTATTGGAAGGTGAGGGGCTCTGAAGTGGTTTTTTCTCCCTGAAATTTCTCCCCAGTGTTAAAGCAATATTTGGAGCTGTGTCATCGGGCTGTATTTGGCCAAAGATTCAATTAAAGGCCAGAAACAAGGTGCTTGTGCTAGTGACTAAATGGCAAAACCCAAAATATTCATCCTCTGGCTTTGCTAAATGACATAGCACAGGGAAGACTGCAATAATGACTGTTCAGGCTGTAAAGAGAATCCTTTTTCTTAGAAATTTCCCTGCCATATCTCATAGATTTTGATTTTCCTACACAACCTGGGGGACCTTCCATAAAAGTAAAATCACTGAGTTATAAAAATACTTGTGATTGACAGGAATCTCCTAAACCACCCCAAAGGCAGGGAGGTGGACACACATTGAGGGAGTGTCATTTCAAAGCACAGGGTTCCCAAACTCCCTTGGCATTGCAGATTTGTGCCAGCACAGCTCAGGTTTTGGGGGGGTTTTGATGATGAAAATGATGGATTCAGATGGAGGCAGAGTGTGACCTGCTCTTTCAGATTCCCTCAGGAACCTCATTCCACCTCTCCTGCACAACCCACCCCTTCTCCCTGCTCCTCCCACTGGGCACACCAGCAGGGGTAGGTGTGTGCTAGAGCCTCCCCAAACTGGGTACTTCCCTTTCTCCTGTGAGTAAAACCATAGTAGTGCTTTACTCAATGCATTTTACAAATTGTTGCTGCACATAAAACGAGCCTTGTCCAGGATGTGCTGAAAAATCAAATAGCTGCTATAAAACATCGTGGAATTCTGGGTTTACAAGTTTACAAGTTAGATTGTGCGTGGGAGAAGCGAAGATGGCTGGGGTTTTATTTTTTTTCACGGTGTTTGTGCATCATTTTCGAGCCTTAATTGATGAATGTGGTATCATTTGATAGCTAAACATACCAAACCAGTTTTGTGGTGAACATGTTATTTAAATGAAAATAAATATGGGCCTCTCTACGTAGGTGAGAGAGAACACACCAGGGAATGCTTGAAGTGAATAGGTTTGGAAGCTTTTCAGACTGGAAAATCCCCACAGCTTTGCTCACACACAGCACACATTGGTTTAAAATATATTTCAGCCTTTGCGTGTGTTTTGGGCTGTTTGGCTGAATATTGGCACTGCATCTAATTACAATCTCAAAGCTCACAGACAAATGCCACAGGCTCAGCACTCTGAAATGTAAATAGAACCACAGTAATGATACTGACATGGGGGGAATAAAGAGGTAGAAATGTGGCACGCCTTCCAAAAAGTGAACCAGAAGCCCCTGGGGTGGGCAGGCAGGACCAGAGCAGTGCTGAGAAATAAATAAAGGGCTCTAAGACTTTACAGAGGACTCGAGTGTGTCTAATCCAGGACCTGCTCCCCAGGAAGGTGCAGTGTCAGTGCCACCCCAAGCACAGGGTGTGCAGCTGGTGGGGGATTGAGGGGGCTCTGATGTGGGCTCTGCCCGACCCTCACTTGTCACACATTTGTGCCTGAGAGCTGCTGATGTGTATTTGAGCATTAATTAGGTCAGACGTGAACTAATCAATTATTGGCCAACCAAGAGAGCTGGAGCTGCCTTTGAATTCCTCGAGGTCCCTGCCAATCAAACTGCAAACTTCATTTAGAGAGCCATCCCCTTCCTCAGAACTTGGCCTTAAAAGCATCCCCAATTCTGAAAGTTATTGTGCAAGAGTTACGGCAACAAGTGGTGCCTCGTCAGAGAAACATAAAAAGTGGTGAAAAGGCAGGGACAGGGGTTGGAAGGAGAAGTTTTACATTCCCATCGCTTCCCAGGTCGCTGCAGGGAGGTCTCGGTGCTCAGCCCAGCCTGCTGGTTATTTGGAAGGTGCTCTTTGGGATTTACAAATGGGTGGTGTTTGTAACCTCAGGGTGACAATGAGTCCCCAGCTTTGGAAGGATGGATTGTCCTTCGGGCTGCTGGAGGGACCTGGGGCGATGGGTGGTGTTTGTAACCTCAGGGTGACAATGAGTCCGCAGCTTTGGAAGGATGGATTGTCCTTCGGGCTGCTGGAGGGACCCGGAGAGCTCCTGTCCCCTGGAGGGACAGCGGTGCCCGCTCCCGGCTCCCAAACCTGTGCCAGGTGCCGGGACACCGGAATGGCTCGGGAAGCTCCCCAGGACCACAGGGGGGAGCTGAAGGCCTTTCTGTCCGTGCCGATCCTTTCGTAACTCGGCTGGCCTGGAGGAAAGCCGCGGCTCGGCTGGTGGCGGATCCCTCGGAGCGCTCCCATCGCGGTGACCCCGATCTGCTGGAAGGGAGGTCAGTGGATGTGCCTGGGGGGGATGCTCCGACAGGGGCCGGCTCGGACACAGCCAGCCCTTGGGGTGGATTTGGAGCGCATTGAAATCATCACTGTCTCCAAGTGCCCGTGATAAAGGCTCTGACCTGGATAAGGGAGGGAAAACACAGCTGAAAGAGGCTGATCGGGTGAGCGGTGTGTATGTGACACAAAAAGTTGCCTTTGTTTCTCAGTTCGGCTTTTCTGCTTGGCGTGGTTTTGAGTGACAGCGCGGGATCCATAAAGGACAGGACGGGAGGCTGGATCGGGACAGACGGAGGGAAAATAGGGCTTGTTTTGAAAGCAAATTCCGAGCAGATGGGCAGGGCAGCGGGAGGGCGAGCGCGGCTGTTCCGAGCCCTCGGTGCTCATCACTGGGGCTTTGTCCCCTCCCTGTTTGCAGACCAGACCCCCCTATCCCCCCGGTCACTCCCCTTGGTGTTTTGCCACTGCCCTGTTTCCCCATGGCTCGGACCAGAGCCCAGTTTCCTCACTGGGTGGCTCTTGAAGAGTTTGCTGCCCTGTCCTTGTCACCTCTCCTGGAGGGGGTGGGATGCCCAGCCAAGGGGGCACCGTGGGCTGTGTCTGCTCTGTGACAAGCAGCTGGTGACACCAGCGAGCTGAACTTCTCCAGATGTGAGTCCTGGTGGTCAGGAGTCCATTTAACCTGAATTTAGCTCTGCTGGCTGAATAACTTCATGCCTACAGCAAACCCATCCTCCGTGGGCAGAGCAGAATCCTGCAGGGTCTGTGGCTCCAAGCCTTAGACCTGTGAGGCTCTGCTGATACCAGGAAAGGTGACAGGGGTGGATGTGACACTGGTGACCAGCCTGTGCTTTTGTTACTGGGTTGTTCAGGCCATGACAGGACATTCACATTGTCGACAGCCATGACCTTTTAAGACCTTTTTCTCCACTTGTTACTGCTCTTCTCCTGCAGCCTCCAGCCCCCTTTCAGTGCAGGCAGCAGAGAGTGTGCCCTGGCCCACTTTGGGTGAGATCCATCAGGTGATTTAAAGTGCTGGTGAAAGTGGTCAGTGGTCCCTCACCCAGCTTTGTCCCCAGTGTGAGGGAACACCCCCCAGGATTTGTTTTGTGGGCCCAGCTGTGTGTGGTGACTCCCAGCTGGCAGATGCTGCTGATGGACACCTGTGCAGCAGAACATTTCAGGCAGCTCAGCCAGAAGTGCTGGGTGAGGATGTTTGTCACTGGCCAAGGGAGAAGGGACAGCTCCTCTGGCTGAGAAGGATCTGGTGGGAAGCCCTGCTGACACAGCTCTGCTGGCACAGGCACAGCTGAGCCATGGAAATATCCCTGTTTGCACTTCTGAAGTCCTTCTGAACATTTTCCAGATGTGTGAAATTTTCCTCTTAGTGCCCATTACCAGTCCCCCCTCTGCTCCTCATTTGGTCCCTCCTGTGTAAACCCAGGTCAGAACCAGCACACGTGCTGCTCCTTGCCCACTGGAGGCTTCTGGCTCCCCCTGGCACCACCCAGTAAAGGAGCCAGACAGCCCTGGCTTTGGGCCCTCTCTCCCCTGTACTGTCTGTGCTCTGCCCTGGGTCACTGCTGATATAATTAGAGGGGACCAACATGCTGTATCATTAGACCATGACATCAAATGCAAGTGTAATACAGCTTATTGATTGAAACTGGGAGAGGGGCCTTCTGATACTGTAAACGTGCTCTGCTGTGAGGGTGCTGAAGGGATTGCAATCTTTGCATCCATCCCCTGGCCCGGGTGGTGGTGAAAAGGGATCATTATTACACTTGTTAATAATTCAGGAAGCCAAGCAACAGCACCTGGAAATTAGGTGTCAGTTTTGCAGGATTTCCACAGAATGAATAAGGGCGAAAAATAGGTCAGGCACAGTTACACTTTTGTCATTTTGGAGAGGGGAAGGAAGTATTTTTAGCAAGAAGAAAATGCTTTCTGTGCTCTGCAGCACAAGTAGGTGCCTGTAAGAGCCGAGGCTTCTCCCACATGATGGCTCTGACAGGTCGTGGTGCTCTCCCAAACACTGACAGGACAGGCCAGTGTGTCCCTGCCCTGTCAGTCTGTCTGTGGGGATTTCATTTCCTCCTTTGGGCTCAGAGGGATTGTAATTCCCTCTCATATGGGAAGTTTGTGCTGATACAGAGTTGTATGGGCTGTGACAGACCCGGCTCTGAGAAGGGCTGGAGTGCTGCACTCTCTGCTGTCCATTCTGCTGTAGCTTCTATTACTGAAATATTTCTCTCTTTCAGTTTTTAATTCCCCCCTCTCCCTTCAGGCTGGCAGTGTGGAGCACGGGTGTTTAAAATTTCTTTCAGCAGAGCATTTATATTGTTTATATCTATGAGTACTGTTTGAAATGTGCAGCTGAGCTGGAGATTTGTGACACAGGGGGTGTGTGTGTTTGGCATCTCTCAACAGCCATCACGTTAAAAAGCAAAACTTCAATTTGCAAAAACATGTCATTACAATTCCAGCTAAGCAAAGGCTGCTTTGAAAATGAGACACCCTTAAATCACACTGCTCAATTACTTTCCAGTGCAATATGGATAGAGCAGCCAATTAATTGCTCTGCCTTGTCTGCAGTTTTACTTTCCTGGATAGCTCAAGGACCTTTGCAACTGTTCCTTTAGTGTTTTGTGGTCAAACCAGGCATTACCAAACCACTTCCTGCCAAAACAGAAGCCACATGCCTTCCTCACTCTGCATTCACCTCCACAAGGAGATGTATCCAGCGTATCCACCTCTGGAAAGGCAGTTGTGGGAGCACCTGGCATGTTTTTATGGATGTCAGGTGTTGATGAGCCACTTTTTTTCTTTCCTTCAATGCCAAAGCATCCCAGCAATGTGAAGTTTGTGTGCATTGAGGTGCACGGAGGGTGACTATTACTCCAAACAAGGCTGGGGTAGGAGTGGTTCTGGTGTAGTAAGTTTTTATTCTTTGCATAAAAAGAGGGTGGCCCAATGAGTGTAACCAGAGAGCTCCACTGCAAACGGAGTGTGGAGACAGAGCAGGTTCAGAAGGCAGGCCAGCTCCTATCATCTTTCCCTTCTAGGCCAGGGGATGTTTTTCCTGGGGTAAAAGAGCACATCACAGAGGGTTTCCCCCTCTCCCCCACTGCCCAAACCAGTGCAATCTGTAACTGCATCAGGAGTTACTTTCCCACACACTGATGAGCCCCAGTCACTTTATATTTCATATTTATCATATCACTTTGTGTTTCAGGAAGGCATAAAAGTATCAAGTCATATTTCTAAAAAACCCCACTTTTTCCTGCAGTGTTGGGTTTTACTGTGGGGAAGTTTGAGCTGTTGGAGCTGCTGCATTCCCACAGCTGATGTGTGCTTTTCCAGCCTCAGCTCTGAGCAGCAGGAAGTGTTTTAGGTTATAGAAACCCCAGTTTAACATAGAAGGTTAAATCATTCCTGCTGGATGGTTTCCAGCACCTGTGTGTTTACAGTGATAGAGATCTTAGGCTTGCTTTTATTTATTTAATTTTTTTAACCATGCTGTTATTTCACCACTATTATATAAAATTCATTATTCTGAGATGCCTTTTTTTTAAAGTTTCTAGAAAGTGAGCCATGAGTGCAACTTTTACAGCTTCTGTGCTCAGAAGGATGTACCAGAATGACTCTTTAACCAGAAATATCACTATTCTCAATTGGCCCCATGAAGGAACATCCAGTATTGACTGATTTTATTGTAGTGGAACTATGAATATTACTTATATGTTTTATTACAGGAACCAAACCATTAATTCTCCCAGTCAATATCCATATTGTCTCAGTAAAGCCTCATTTTAGCATTAGGTCAACCTCACTGCTTAGGTTAACTTGGAGTGCCAGCAGTGTTTACATAACACATAAATACACTGGTACCTGCAATAATGTGCTGTATTCCTTCCTGAATGCATTAGGGGCTCTTAAGCACTTAATCAAATTCCTTAGGATTATCTTCTGCCTCCCCTTCTGCAGGCAGGTCTGGGCACAATTTGATCATCTTTATCTGGGCAGTGCTTTTAACCTGAGCCCGTCTGGGGCTGTTTGTTCTGCTCTCCCCAGCCCTGCAGAGGTGCCTCTGCTCTGGGAGTGCCACGCTTGAGAGGGTATTAGGGCTTCTCTGGGTCTAAAATAGACCCCAGGAATATTATTATACTCCTGATAGAATTGCTCTTGTGCCACTGCAGTAGCTGTATTTCTGTTCATTCCTGTTTGTTTGTTTACGTGGTTATAAAGCTTTATTTTTTAACTCTTTGGGACACCCAAGAAGAAATGCTTTCTGCCATAAATGAAGCATCTCCTGGCTGTTTGTTCTGGGCTTCAATGCCTTTCCAATTTGCAGTGAATGCAGGGCATTAGTGCACATTGTGACTGAGCCCCTTGTGCTGCTCTTTGCCACTTGGTACGGGGGGTTTGCTGCTCCCATTGCAAAGAAAACTTTTCCCCTTGCTTTAGCTACGTCCTTACATTCTGCCTTCATGCACTGGGACGTGTTTTCAGCCAGAAACAGTGTCTTAGTCCTTCTTGGATATTCCTGATTATCCAGGATTGCTGCAGTGACCATTTCTCCTGATGTCTGTGTGGGGCAGGATCAGAGCCAATGGGAAACGTGGCAATTTATCTGGCACTTTAAACATCCCTGGCAACTTGAGCCTGTTGTATTAAGATGGATGAAAAAGTGAATAGTTGGGAGATATGAATGTGAAAGGAGCATGAATGTATGCTTTTAAAATTGCACAGTAACTGCTATAAATGAGAGAATCGGATGAGAAAATTGCCCATTTTAAAGCCTCATTACTCCTGGGTAACCCAGCTTATCAAATTGGCTGTCCTGTGATATTTTTGAGGTGTCAGACTTCTCTCTGTCACACAAAGGGCATGCACAGCAGCTCAGCCTTCTTCTATAAGGAGGTGACTTCTGGCAACACCTCAGGCTGGAGAAACAAACGTGCTCTGTTCATGCGTTTAAAAATGCAGCAAATAATTAAGACAAATTGTTAATTTCACTTCACATTAGTAAACTGATAATCCCTCTGTTAGAAACACGGACTTATTTGGGGTTATGCAACTTTTTATCTATAATTATTTTTATCTCCTGTAAGCAACGAGTCCAGATTAGAGCACATGGCAAACACTGAACTAGCCAAGGAAATACCCCTTTTCTGTGACTCCAAAATCCTTTTGTTTAAACCATTTATTGCTTATTAAAAAAAGGCAATTAAGAAATCTTTGTGCTTTTAAGAGAGATTGCCCACTGTCAGAGGCCACAGGACCCACCACCCCTCAGGATTTTGGGCCAAGCTGTCACAGGCAAAGCTCCAGGGGAGCTCACTTCTGGATCAGGTTTAGAGGAGCTTGGGTGTTTTTCTGAATCAGAACTTTGTGAAGCTTTTATTTGGATTTAAAAATGCAGGAGAAATGAGATAAAGGGACTATGATTGCACTTTTCTCTATAATAAGCCCTCAAAGCCATGCAGTATCTCTTTCTTTTGGTCACACCTGGGCAAGAATGGAGAGCCTGGCAGGTATTTTGGTGTGGTTTCTGCAGTGCCAGTGGCCACATCAGTGGCACAGCTGGGTGCTCACCGTGCCAAGGATGGGGCTGGGGCTGCCAGGAGCTCTGGGTGAGCACACACCAGCCTGGGCTCAGCACCAGAGCCTTGGGGCACTGTATGAGCACACACCATCCTGGGCTCAGCACCAGAGCCTTGCAGCTCTCCCACACCAGCACAGCCCTGAGCAGTCACGCTGCTGCCCCATCCCAGCCTGGATTCCCTGCCAGGGAGTGCAGGTGATTCCCATTCCCACTCCAGCTTCTTTTAAAGGTGCCGTGTGGGAAGCAGAGTTCAGCAGGACTAATCCTGCCCCAAGAGCCTGGAGTAATACAGGATAAAGCAGAGCCTTTGTAAAGCTGTTTGGCTGCAGAAGGATTTCCCAGGTGCCAGGGGAGCCCTGGAAAGGGCACAGCTGTGGAGACAGCTGGGAATTACCCTCATTTCTCCTCCAGCACAGGAAAGGGCAGGGAGGGAGAAGGGCATGGCAGGAGCACTGCTGTGTTCTGCTGATCCCTGGGGCCACTGCAGCTCAAACAACTTTAATTTGCTCCTTGGGTCCCATCTGCTGTCTGGGACACGAGGAATCAAGTTATCACGGAGGGGGCAGAGTGGGCAGCAGGGCAGGGCTGGCTGGTGGGTGTCCAGCCCAGCCCTCTGAGCTGCCACAGGGCTTTGTGTGCTCTGATTCTGCTCAGCAGCAAAGGTGCTGTGAGGCCAAAGGGTTCTGAGGTGGGAAATTCTCCCTCAATGTCCGGCCTGCTCTTCTGAGTGGACAGGAGAGGGACACTGAAGGGACAGCAGGATGGGTTGCCCATGGAAATGCAGTTGCATCAGATTTGGGGCGCTCTAAATCTGATGGGCTCTTTAACAAGCTCAAAAACTGTCAACATTTATGGGATTGAGATTGAGATAGCACTCAGTGATGATCTGTGAGACGGGATTGTTGTTTGGATCCAAGTACCGCCTGCATTTATTTTCTGGCAAATGTTGTACGTTGTCATGGGCAATCCTTCAGCCTTAATTTGAGTGTTTCAAGTGTGTCTGACTCCCTTCTTTGCACCACTGAATCCCTGGTGGAAACCCCAACCGATCAAACCCAACCTGTTGGAGATGGCTCGAGAGGGAGCTGCAGGTGGTGATGTGTGTGTTGTGCACGTGTGTCTTCCAGAAGTGCCCCAGCACACCCATCAGCTCCAGCTCTATCCAGAAATAAAAGTATTTATTGCAATTAAAATAAAACATGTAAGCAACGGAAGTATTAAAGGCAGCACATTCCCAGGACTATAAAACATACTCTACTAGATTCAGGATGTAGCTAAGTGTAACAATGACACATTTCCAGCATCCCTTCAAATGCCTTTAACCCATTCTGGGATAAGTAAATATAAAAATAGCACCATAGCAAGATTCTTCTTTGTTTAAAAATGAAAGTTCTTGTATTATCTATTCTTATTCTGTATTAGTTACCTTTATCTTTCTATCAGAATGTATTTCTGTACATTTTCTATCAAAATTAGGAAATTGATTTCCAGAGCTGTACTCACAGAGGCCCTGTTAGAGTTTTTCCTAAACTATTACCACAGCATCAGCCAAGATATCTGTAACTAGCCAAGTGCCTTGTTCCAAACTTAAATGGATTAGGTTAAACCACCCTCACTGACTGTCTTGCTCTGCTGTATTGATCAATACAAAAGTTGCAATTAGTAATAACAATTTTCCCATGGAAAATTCATTTGTGCACACAGTATTCACCAGGGTAATTGTATTAATGACAGCTTATTGAGAAAATAATGAAGAGTTTATGCACATATTTGGGTAATTTCTGTATTTTTCTTTCCCATACAGTAGTATAGAAATGTGTAGTCAATTAAAAATGTACATGCACGGAGTTGTACATGTACCTAAAATCCATAAGCTCAGAGTATATTTCTTGATTGTAAATTTGGTGAAAGAGGCAGAGAACTCTATTTTGCTGAGTACAGTTTTTACTCCTCAGTATTACACGAAAGGCTGTATTTCAAAACCCTTGTCTAAGTCCAAAGGCATTAGCTGTTGGTCACGGTTACCAATCTCACTGAGATGCTTCAGTTCTGGGAATAAAAGGCCTGAGCACAGCTGGGCTGGGAACAGCACAGGGGGTTTTGCAAAGACCTTCACCTGCACAATTGGCATTCCTGTGACCTCTGAGGTGTGGCTGTTCTTTATGGAGTTCAGCTCAAGGTTTCTCCTGTGTTCTCAAAGGTTTTTAACAACCCAGGGCTCTGCTCCTCAGTTTTGTTCCCCCTATTACAGCAGGGGTTGTGGAGAGCAGAGTCCCAGGGAAGGTTAGCCATGACCTGCACGATGACAATCAGTGACATCTGACAGTCCAGTGAGGCCCCACGTGCCCCGTGTCACTCGCTGTCACTGATGGGGCTGAACCTCATCTCTCCTGCCCAGGGGCTCTCCAGTCCCTTGGTTCCCTCACCCAGTCACACCACCCAGCTCCCAGTCTGGGGCTGTTTATGTGCTTGTGTTTGTTAACTAGTATAAAGAATGGCTTTTATGGGAATCACTAAATGGTGTTGAGGAATAACTTTTTAAATAAGTTTTAAAACTCCTGTTGACATTTCGAGGAGCATCACGTGATGTTCGTGCTACACCAATGCTGAGTTGCTGCTTAACACAAGAACCTGTGTGAAGACATTGTGACTTCTGTGGCGTGGTAAATGTGCCAGGCAAGAGCAAACAGATATTGCTGATCCCACTGGTGTCATTAGGTGAGATCAGAGGGGCAGTGACACCGATGGCAGCTCCGTGTTTCCCAAGCCAGGAGCCTGATGGAACACGCTGCCAGCAGGGAGGGCATCGGGGAGGGCATTGGGCAATGAGAGGTGACAGTGCCTGTAATGCCAGGATAGCCCTGCCCGGGCACAGGGAGGTGCTGAGTGCTGAGCTGACAGCCAGACCTGACAAATGCTCTGTTTCCTGACATGCTTTCCCAGGATACAAACCAAAAAGCTTCAATGCAAAGAGACAGGAGCAGAGCTTTTTCAAGAAGTCTCACAAATCTCGGTGTCAATGATTTTATTTTTTGTCCTATCTTCTCCTACTCTTCAGTAACTTCCAGGGTTGGTTTTACTTGTGATCAAAGAGAAGAGACGAGGGAGCAAAAATAATAATAAAAATCTGTGGAACATACCTCAATGTTGTAAGTGGAAAGACATTTACAAGCTGTCTCCCAGTTCTGAGACTCCCCCTAAAAACCAATCAATCTTTGCAAACCCAGGATATTTGAGAGCTCTGCAGGTGTTGCAGAGAGCGGTGAGGAAAACAGTAATTTTAAGTAATTCATCAGTGTGAGCTCCAGAATGTGGTTTTTTCCTACTTCATGGGATTTTCCACAGGACAAGGAGGAGAAGGATGTGTGTTACTTAATAGGAAACTGAAATAAAGGTTGGTTGTTTGATATTTCTTCTGTAAATCAGCAGGCTTTACATTCACAATGAGTACAGTGAGGAATCAGCTGCTTTTAGCTGCACTGATCCTCCTCCCAGGGTACTCCCATTCATCCCCCTGCCCAGAACTTCCACAGTTCCACGTGGGAAAAGCCTGACACCCGAGTCAGCCCCAGCTTTTCATCTATAGAAGGAAATCTCAGCGAGAGAATTCTCCAGATTGTCCCAGATCTAGCAGAAGGAGGTCCCACTGAAGTGCTGCGTGTCCTCTGGGAGCTGTGGGAGTCAAGGGCAGCTTTTCCAGCCAGCTCCCTGGGCTTTCTCTGACACACTACATGGGAACTATGCACAAGAGATAAGATGGTCCTCTGCCAATGAATTTTTCCTGGCATGTTTCCATGGGCCTGAAGAGCAGAAAACATGGGAAGAAGTAGGAGGGAAGATCTGGCCCTGTGTATTTTCCTGAAAAGCTTGCTCCACACAGCTGCTGGTGGCTCCCCCCTTTATATTTTTCCTAAGAAAACTAGAATTATAAAGTTAATTAATTTTTTCCTGTGGATGTTTCTTGAGCTCCCATGCATATCCCTTTACTGTTTTGAGAGTGTTGCCTGTTTTATCACACAGTGGCATTTTCATTCCCTTTATTCTCACAGGCCACCAGACCAGCTAGTAAGTCAAATTGCCCTCATTCTGTTCTGCTGCTTTCAAAAGATAAGAGCTGGAAGCTGGGTGATATCCTCTCAGGATACCTCTGTAAGCATCCACCCAACATGCTGCCTTTTCTCATGGCTCATTGTGCAGCAGTTGCTCTAAAGGCCTCCCTCTAGTTAAAACCAGCAGAAGAAATGGATTACATTGGAATGGGAAAGTCTTGGAAGATGTTTCCTACCTGTCTGAATCCAAACTGTAGGCACTTAAATGGGATCAGAGGATGCAAGGGAGAAACAGAAGGCCTTTTTCTTAAGATCCTTTCTAAATGTTCTCTTACCAAAAGAAATTTGGGACATAAATTTCACATATGCATGTGCTTATTCCATCTGGCTCAAAATAAAATTGGTACAGTTTAACTTTTTAATAGTATAGTTTAAATAGTTAGTCATGAAAAAAACACAAAATCACCCAAACACTGGATCCAGGACATAATGAACCTGATCTTTATGCAAAATAGATAAAGGAGAGAAATTTCTCCAGTGACTAATCAGTTTATGCTGTGAGGCATCACTGACACTAATGCTTGCAGTTGTCCCTGTCAGCGTGTTGCTATTATACATGTACATGTCTAATCACTACAAAAATCTTACAGGCTCTTTGTTTCCTTTGCTGAACTATTTGTTCTCCAACACGAAATCCCAGTGCCAAGGCACAGTGCATTAATGTGCATCTGAAGGGAGTGGGAACTGTCACTGCCTCCAAATGGACATACCCACAGGTGCAAACCTCCTGTTTCACTGCGTGGGGATGATGATGCAGATGAGAAATCCCTCTCTTATTGCCCTCTGTGGAGCAAAGCACTTCAACACTCTGTTTCTACCTTCTCTTACAGTCTTCTCGTGTGTTCTTTTAGAGTCTTCTTCCTAATCCTCTTTTATATATATATATATATTTAAGCCAGAAGCCAAAATGCAAATTAGTATTTAAGCTAAGGATTTATTGCTGAAAATCTTCTCCTATTTTCTGTGTTTCCCATATGCTGCTTGGTTATATTGTGCTAGCATCCTATTCAATTTTTACTGGTATATGCCCATAACTGAGCCAACTTCTAAAATCTGCTCCCACCACCACATGTGCATTTCCTCAGGTTTCTCCTGTCACACCAAACCCACCTGAGCTGCTGCTGATTTAGACAGAAGTTCCCCAATTCAGTTTGTTGGGCTAATATGGAGAAGACACAATGGTCCTGAAAATTCACTGATTTCTGACTGCAGTGTCGTATGTGCCCCTTCAATATTATCTTCTCTAGTGAAAACTGAGAGCATCTCTAGATATGACTAAAACATAAAGCATACCAAAGCAATGTAGCTTGTTTACACTTCTCCTCCAGGGAGAGAACAGCGCAATAAATTGGTCCAATTTATTTGCTGTTCATAAAGTGCTGAAAAGTGTTCAGATTGCATCTTGGCAAAAGTGATGTCATAAACTGTGGAATAGAATAAAATACTCCAGTGCTGCATTCTGTTAGAATAACCAGTGTATTTTCTCCTGCATCTCTCAAAGGATCATTTCTAATGGATGTCTATTGTTTGAAGGTGTAATTGTGTTCCTCTGGGTCTCAGGCATGTGTTTTCTCTGGTGTTATGTGACACAGCAGTAGGTGGAGAGGACATTGTAAAGGACCAACTTAGATTTTGGCAGTGTTGAATGTTTATTTCTAATGTTTCTATCTTTTTAGAATTTACCACATATTTATAGAAAGTATTAAACACCAACTAAGAGTCAGAAACTCTATAAATTAGTATAACAGATTGATCTCCTTGTCCTCTATCAAAACATAAAAGAAAACTCTGGAAACAGATTTCATCCCCTCATGTGTTCAGCATTCATCTGGTTTAGATTTGTAAGACTCAGATTTCAATATTTAAATGCATGTTTTATTGTGGCCCAGGATCTCAAGGGGTAAGGATGAGATGCAAATGACAATTCCCTTCTAGAAGTCAGTTTTGGCCAGAGAATCAACCAGGCTGCAGTAAAACCTGAAGGGAACACCAGCTAAAACACACCGATTGTGCTTTTGGAACTTGCTTGCTGAGTGTACTTTGAAGCCTTTCCAGAGTATACAGGAAAAATCTCTTCAAAATTTCAAAAGTTCAGCAACTGTCTCCAGCTGAGTCACACTGATAAACACCGGAGCTTTCCAGAGCTCCGTGGCAGATGATTTTGCTCAAGAAACAGGCCCTGCTTCCATAGACCCTGACTTCTTATTTACTGTAAAAATGTACTTATTGGTTTGCTTGTTGGGGCTTTTTTCATTGATCAGAAGCTATTCTGATGAAAGCTAAAATGATTTCTCAGCGTGAGCATTATAAGGATGTGAAAATGCCGTGATTATCTTTACTATTTCAAATGAAATTCTGAAAAGCCTCCACATTCCCCATAATATTTACATTGGTATGAAAACTGTTTCACAGCCTAAGCCACAATTTGGCTCTAGAAACCGGGATTAATTTTGTCCATGGGTTTCTCAGTTCTAGTGGAGAATATTGAAACCTTATGTAGATGTTTTTCTCAGTGTTGTGTTTTTGTTTGAGTGCTGTGTTTCCTGTTGTACAGTCAGATGTAAAGATTCCTGGAGACTTTGAGTGTCTCACCAGTAACATTTCTAACCACAGAAACAATGGAGAGCCACAGGCGTTGTGGGGTTGGTTTTCCAGCTTTTTCCAGTTGTTAAGCATTTTGCTCAAAAATGGAAAAAATGCTTTTTTTTTTAGTTCTCCATCTAGCTGTTTAATCACTGCTTGAGGTTTAAAAAAGTGGTTTGGAGCAGATGGCAAGAACACAGGATTTAAGCAGGGGACAGATGTAACCATATTAGGGAGCCTGGAAGATAAATCTCTTGCAATCTTGTGCCAGACGTGATCATTACTTTGTTTACACAGATGAAATATTACCAGTTTCAATTAACAGTTGCTGTTGTCCATATTTGGGACCTTCCCCCTTCAGATGGTCATTAAAACCTGTAGTAAATCGTCATGTTTGTGCTGCGTCCATACCGTGCATAAATCACGCAGGCACCCCACATCTCCACTCTTTATGGAAAATGGTGTTTGTTTCCTTTCCAGCAGTTTACAGGCGAGGTTTCCAGTGCTGTGCTGCCTCCTGGATATGCTCTTTTTTAGGTGGTGATTTTAAAAATATTAAGAAAACCCCCAAGCCCGTTCAGATTGGTGTTACATTATAATTCCAACTCGTCCCTTCATTACTGCTGGCACAGGGGAACAAGCAGAGGTGTAAAGCTAAGGAGGTGGTGTAGTGTTAATCACAATATCTTTGGGAGCAAATATTAGCACATCAGTCGAGAGAGAGGGGCTGTGAAACATCCATCCCCTCCTCAGCACAGCATTCTTGGTGAGGTTTTCCCCCTCCAGCTGCAAACTCTACCCAAGTAGGGTCTCAGTGTCTGTTTGAACCAGATTTCTCTGGTACAGGCATTTTTAGCCATTGAGATACTTTTGATGCTTAGTTTTGAGTTTGACTGAACCAGCTGAGAATTCCATGTTGATGGAAGCAGTGAACTCATCCTCCTTATTGAGGTGTAGAAGATAATATATGTTTATTAGGTATTAAGCATAAACATCCTCCAAAAGGGAAGAGGAAGATGGTGATTGTTGTTGCAATGTTGTATTTTTCCGGTTCTGACTCTTATTTCCCCCTGTAACGAAGGCAAGGACACCACAGAGAACCAAAAAAGTAGGAATATGTAGGGGGAAATGGCACAGACTACGCACCTTACTAGAGCCTGGATATTAATTGCACCATTAATTTTAACTGCACTGCATTTATAAAGTCAGGCCTGTATAGGTAAGCACTCCAAAATTAGGCAATAACAGAATTAAGGTGGCAGGTACCACAACTGTGCTGCAATCTTGGGAAATGATTGCACATTTTCAACAGAAAATTGTACCGTTTTCTTCTCATAAATTGACGAGTAAATTTAGCAATCTTTTACAGTTCTTTAACATTTCTCACCCCGATGTACTGTGTGAATCAAGTGCAGCCAGGCTCATGGAATAACTTAGTCAAAGAGCAAGAATAGAAAATAGCACTTACAGGGTATATAAATAAAATATTTTCACTCTGTTCTCATTCCCTAGGGAACTATATGCTTTAGCAGATTTCCAGTTCGGACATCTCATGTCAAACTGATTTTAACTAATGACTTTTTATGATAAAATAACTCTTTCTAGATTCAGACAATGAAAGAAGAACTTTACTTAGTGCCAAGCAATTAGTAATTAATGAAGTGCTAACTAGGTGCCAAAATGTAAGCCATACTCTTTCAAATCATTGTTCCCAAAACAAGACTAAACAGTATCTTTAATGAAGTATTTAGGAAGCTTGGCTGAATGGCAATGAAATGAATTTGATTTTATATTAAGCTATAGTTTTAATCCCAGAGATTTGTAGGCAGCATGGTATGTCCATGCATAATAAAGCACTATTTCTTTTTTTCCTTAAAATGTGTAGAATGCTTTGGATTATAATCCACACAAGCAAAGCTAATTACATTAAAGTAACTTCCATGAGAAACTTTTTATTCTAAAATGCTTATACTACCTTCTGTTAATGAAAGAATATAATAAAGTGTATTCTGCTGGCATTTTTACAGTCAGACTTTACAGCAGCAAGTGCCCTGGATTGCCATCTCGACCTTTTATTGCAGCTGCTCCTGCAAAGATATTACAGCTTGTTAGGGAAGTATCCACATTGGGTGTTGCCTAATGGAAAAGTGGATTTCATCTATGAAATTAAAAATACGTGGATCAATTTCCTCCTCTCGGTTCATGGATAATGTTGAAGGTGCAAGGTGTTGCTTTCCAAAGGGAATGTCCTACCCTCTGTAGTTTGAGGGGGTTCTGTACCCTGCACTAGTTACACTCCTGCAGAGGGATGCAGCTTTCTTCATTATAACTGACTATTTTGTCATGTATTTTCATCTAGTCATTTCCTCTCTTGCTGGTGCTTCCTGTGATTTGAATATCTAACAGCACAGCTGCAACGTTCAACTAATAATGTGTTTTAAGTGGAATATTTAGTCTAATGGGGAAAATCCATACCTGTAAAATAATAGGGAACATCAGCTATGTGTGTAAGGTTGGCAACTGAGTATTGGAAGGTGGTTTCTTGGAAAAGATTTCACCATGATTATGAATGGCTACACATTCTCCTGTTCAATCTCTGTTAGTTTTTGGTGCATGACATTGCTTTTTTCTCACTGTGCAGTTTTTCTGGAAGCACTGAGTGAGAGGATTGTAAAATGTCTTTGAAAATTTGTCACCCAAGCCATATATTCACACCCCTTAACTAATGCTGTTTTATGAGATAGATTGTCTCCTGCTTTAGTGAGGAAGCATAGCTTACCAAAATAATTCCCATTGCTTCCCTCTTCTGAGGTGTTTTTACTACTTGTTTTTCTCTTATTCCTCGATGATCTTAGAGCTCTTTTCCAACCTTAGCAATTCTACGATTCTGTAATATTTTCTTATTTCACTGTTACAAATTGTTGTGTTTCCAAATCTGGTGAAGCATTCTTTCCATTCCCTGACTCACCTGTTGAAAAAACCTTGCAGCAGGATGGCATTTGGCATTTTATGTTCTTGTCACTTATCCTGGTTCAGGATGAGTTTGACATTATGCCAGATTATCACAGTAAAAAACCAAGAGGAAGCAATGTTCTCTTTCTAGGCACAAAGCTTTATTAAAACTGGGGAAGTGGCAATGTACCTAAAAGTAATGCTTTTCTGCCTTATTGTCACACTCGTGCTTGCAGTTTCTCAGATCCTTCCTGCCTTATTTCCCCGTAAAAGCTGCTACCACCTTTTCCAGGGCAATTCCTGCAAACCCTTGTGCTTCTCTGAGGGCTCTCACTCCAGCAGCGATGCAGACACCCCTGGCAGGCCTTGGCAGGCTGATCATTCCCTGCTGACTGTGGGAGCAGAGAAAAGCCATGGGGCTCCCTGTGCTGTGTCCCTTCAGAACGGAGTTCTCAGCGGTGTAATAGCTTTTATTTTGCCTTTCCTGATGGGAGCAGCGCCTCTTGAAGAGGTGTTTGCGTTCCTGGGGCTGTGGAGGGAACTGGAGCTCCTGTGAGGGGGCTCAGGGGGCACCTCCGGGCTCTTTATAACTACCTGAGGAAGGGGATCCAGACGGGGATCAGGCTCTGCTCCCAGGGAACAGGGGCAGGAAGAGAGGACAGAGCCCCAGGGTGTGCCAGTGCAGGGTCAGGTCGGGCATCAGGAGGAATTTCTTCACAGAGAGAGATGGAACTGCAGGTGAGCTTCTTTCCTGGCTGAGCTGCCCATGGAGGGCGTGGAGCTTCCCTCTCCGGGGCCATCCCCTGTGC
>WBMV01004382.1:0-20030 GCA_013396655.1 Campylorhamphus procurvoides | reverse complement strand
CTGTGGCGGGGAGATACCGCTATCCATCGGTCCTGCCCCAGGGGTGGGCCCGGGACACCGGGGACAGGGCAGGGGACCGTGACACCAGGGACAGGGCAGGGGGACGGTGACACGAGGGGCAGGGCAGAGCAAGGGGACGGTGACACCAGGGACAGGGCAGGGCACGGGGACCGTGATACCAGGGACAGGGCAGAGCAAGGGGATGGTGACACCAGGGACAGGGCAAAGACACAGTGACACAAGGGACAGGACAGCACAGAAGGATGGTGACACAAGGGACAGGACAGCACAGAAGGATGGTGACACAAGGGACAGGACAGCACAGAAGGATGGTGACACAAGGGACAGGACAGCACAGAAGGATGGTGACACGAGGGACAGGGCATGGACAGTGGGAGTGGGCAGGGTATCAACACCATATAGCTTCACTTTTATTTAAACCAGGGTACTTTCAGAACCCCGAGTTGCCTTGCAGTAGACAGGGAACTGCTTTAGAGGGTGGACAAATAAATGGTGTTTATTTGACCAAAGGAGCATTTGGCATTATTTCTTTCCTGGCAGCACATGCTGGGAAAGCAATTGTATAGATATGTTTGAAACCACGATGAGTGGTGGTGACAGGTAATAGTTTGGAGTAACTTGTCTCGCTGTGTTTAATGTAGGCCTGGTGAAATTCCCTGGGTGTGTTCATCTATTTGTGAGCTGCCTGCACTGACACTATTTGAGGGATCCTTATACTGAAAAAAGGTGCCTTTGCACAGGTCTTATTCCTGCTCCACCCCTTTTGCTGTGCTAAATTAAGGGGCTTTGCTATCACAGGTAGCTAGAAGACATGGAGATTTTAATTCCAAATGGGATAAGTGGATAACCAGGCATCAAATATTTTATAGGCCTATGGCTTCTGAGTTCTTCTCATGACTGGAAGGTATAGGCTACGTGATAATTCTTATTTTTTTCTTACCACCGCTTGCCTCTGCAGCTGAATTAATTTTAGTTGTATTAGGCTGGTGTTTATTTATAAGCAAGTTGGGCTTAACTTTCTATTCATGTCAAGCAGTGGTTTGGGACTCTTTTTGATATATAGACCTATTGTGTTCTTTTCTTGTTATGCACAGTTTTATTTCATGAACTTCAGCTCACCAGGTGTTTGGTTTAAAACTCTGTTGGGTGTCAGCAGGCCATTAGAAATAATACATGGACCAAAGGTTGAAAACTACTCACTGCTGATACTTTTGTATTCTTTTTGTGCAAATAGTTTACTTATAGACTCTCTTAATCTCAGATACAGAACAATGAGGAGTAGAAAAAGAGTGTTCCCCACAGCCTTCTCTTGACAACATAGATGCGTTTGTTTCATGTGTTATTGTAAATGATTTATGATAATTGAGTCAGAGCACTTCCATAGGTACCTCTACCTGAGCTGTACTGGCTGGGGCCCTGCTTTTGGAAGGTGATTTGATCCACGTGGGTGCCAGAACAGCTGGAGTGAGTTGGCACCATCAAGTGCCACAGCATAACGTGGTACAAAAGTTGGTAATGGCTTGTGATCTTTTCTAGCAGTGCCTCTGGTTACTCTGCAAAATGTTTCTGGGCTGTGTAACTAAATGTCATATATATTGTTTTTATTTGTGCGTGGGTTTTTTCTTTTTTAAAGGAAATCTCTTGCAGAAGCAGAACTGTTCCTGCTTTGCATAGCCTCTGCACATCCCTCATGTGGGTTGTCTGCAGTCCTGCTCAGACGCTGGCTGAAGCTGGGTCACTGCAATTGAGAGGGTGCCCTCTGGTGACATCTGTGTTTGGAGTCTGGGCCGCATGTAAAGGAACACTCCAGTCAGTCTGGAATTAAATATTCCTGTCAGCACGGCTGGAGGCTCTGAAATGCCGGTGGGTCGCGGCTGAGATGGGGACAGCAGTCACTTGTGAATTCATGTGGAGGATGTACAGCAGTCACTGGGTGTCTGTGAGCCCCCTCGTGAAATACTCTACCTCGGAATTTGTTTTGCTGGATTTTGATGAGAAATGTTTAATTCCTCAGTCTAATGGTGACAAAAACCCTCTTCATGAGTTTGTCCTGTTTATTCATCAGTGCTTGTTTGGGTTTTTTTTTCCTGTAGAATTTTCCCCCCTCCCTGTAGAAATGCTTTCCTTCTCCTGCAGAATTTTTGAGACATCTTTTCCTTCCCTGCACTTCTATCTTGCCTGGTGACTATGTAGATTAAAAATGCCAACGTTCAGATATTTTATTGATCTTGATGCTGCTCAGCACTAACAAAGAAGAAGGAAGATACGGGGCTAACTTTAGCAATTTGTGTGAACTTTGATTTTTAAAATTGGCTGTTTGTACAGACAACTAATGCAGTTGTGGTGTGCAAATGTTCTGCTTGATGTGTCTTTCAATATTCGGAGATTTGAATTGACAAGCCACACCTCCATCTTAATCAGTTTGTTCCACTATTTTTTTCATTGAGATTAGGGGTTAATCTTTTCCTTTATATTTGCTTGAAGCTGAGTCATTTGGACTCCTCCTTTCATTCAGTAAGTAAAGCTGAGTTGAAAATGTCTTTTAGGGGTGGAGAGTGTAATCGGTCACATTTGGTCAAAGTATAAGACATCAAAGACATGGTATATTTCTGGTTTCAGTCTTGGTTTAAAGCCCTGGTTAGAAAAGATACTTAAAAATGCATTTTCAAAATAATGAGAACCTTTTTGTTAATAACCTTTAGATTTAAATGCCTGGAACTGCTGCAGTAGAAATCATCTTTTAATATAAGTGTGTGTGGTGTGTTTATTGCATGAACAGAAGCTTTGTGGGTTTCATGTTTTGTCTGCTTATGAATTAATCACCTCAAAAGACTGCTGGAAGTGCGTCTTAATGTTACAGTTGGGTGTTTTGAGTAAGTGCTCGTTCACTGGAATGTGTGTGACTGGAACTCTTTTTTCCTTTACAAAGATCCTTAAAGGCCTTGTAGGATTCCAGGGAAAATGGCATTGCAGTCCTCCCTACGGGCAAGCTGGTCCCACCTGGGATTCTGCCCAGCAGGAAGGGCCCATCCGAAGTGGGAGCTGGAGTGAGGCACTGGGGTGTTGGAGGGCTCCCTGCTCTGGAGCTGTGTGAGGTACAGAAGGTGGGGAACAAGGAGAGGCTGGCCCAAAGTCATAAAAGGGGAGGTTCTATTCTGCAGCCTGGTGTGTAGTGAACATTGGAGCTGCCACTGTGACTCAGAGGTCAGAATGGCACAGTGATGGTCATTGAACCCACTTGTGCCTGAGGGAGGCTGTTTTCTGTCTGTGTTTCACTTTATAGGAGAGTTCATCTAGAAAAAGAGACCTGTTCGCTGAATTTTATAGTACAGCAAATAAAATACTGGGAAATCTAGTGAGTCACCACACAGTGCTCCTAACATGCATAAAAGGTTGATGTTTGCTCTCTGGACTCACTGTTCTGAGGTGTGCTGCTCTAGTGCACTCAGAGCTGTCTTTTAAACCCTCCATGCGGGCTGCTGGATGGGTTGCAGCCTGTCATATGGCATGGGTGGTGTCTTCCTGAACCCATGGGGATCCTCTGAGAATGCTCCCAGAGTTTATTGCCAGGATAACTTTTCCATGTCTGTAAGTTCAGTGCAGAGAAACAACAGCCTCCATGGTTAATGGTACTTCTCTGTGAGGGGAGGAGTCCCTTTTCCCTCCCTTGTCCCTGTTGTCTTACAGTCCTGACTACAAGAATGACAGCTCAGGTGAAGCTGGGAGAAGCAGCCACCCTGTACCCTGCAGGTCCTGGGGGCTTTGCCCTTGTTCCCATAGGGCTGCACTGGCCACATGTGGTTTGGCTCTTTGAGTGGATCGAGGGCATCAACAAGTCAAGGTTTGCTGTCCCAGAAAACCCCTGGCTGTGGTGCAGTGCACATCTTTCCCTGGCACTGAGGAGCTTCTTGGTAAGAATACCAAGGAATGCTCATCAGCCCCTCATGTGCATCATATTTATGATTTAAAAACCTGCTTATTGGTAAGTGGTTAAGAGCTTTTGTTAAAGATTAAGGCTGTGTAACATGCCAGTTGATTTGATACCAAATGTGGGAGAGCAACACATTCATTGCTGCTTGATGGTCAGGTGGAAACCCTCCCTTTTTTTCTCTTAGAGGCAGATATTGCCTGCAGTCCCCTGTGGTGGGATTAATCCTGATTCAAACTCTTTAACAATAACTATTTCTTCTGTTTCTTTGAGACATAAGACTTTTGGCCTGTTATCCATGCCTGTTGCAGGGTTTCATTTATATGTAGACACACACATACGTTCCATAGGCAAAGGAAGCTTTAGATTTCATGTGCCTGCCCTGATTTCTCTGGTCTGGCTGGGGAGACAGGGAGTCTCTCCCACATATTGCAAGTGTGACCACAGCAGCTAATGTAGCTCGGTGCCTCATCAACATGTAGTTGATTTGAACAGGGATTGGAACAAGCTGGCTGAAGTTCAATCCAGATAAAATATACATGATGATGTGGATGTAATTATCAGCCTTCCTAATTGAAGGGACTGCATTTGCTATTCAGTAGGAAGTGTTAGTGCCCTCTGGTGACTCGTGTTTATTAGTTGTTCTTAGCAATCATATTGAAGCAGTAAAATCAGTTTTTTAAATCTTTAACTGGAAGATTGAGGCCTCTGCACCTGATCAGAGCTGGAAAATCTGGCTGGAAGTTGTCTTTGCCCTTCCTCCATTGGTTTTAGATCGTATTGTAGTTCCTAGTGCAAGTAAGGAAATGTAAGGAGGAGAGCCGGGGTCAGTTAAGGAATTGAAAACAGCATGCCCAGCTATGAGCAGAACTGCCAGAGAAGGCAGGCTGGTTGTCAAGCTTGCTGTGAGGTCCTCTGCCAGTAAGTGGTTGGTCCAAATTAGTAATTTCTTGGAGCTTTTGTGTCTCCTCAGTTACACTCCTTGTCCAGTGTGTCTGTCAGCTGCCCAAGGGCTGAGGTGCTCAGAGAAGAAATGTGTCACAGGGTTTGAGGGGAGAAGCTGGAGATACACTGCCTCTCGTGCTGCATCTCTGTTTTTGAAGTGATTGGGAGGCAACATGTGTGCAGGAGGTTCTGCTGGCTCTGGAGCCATCTCAGTGCCACTTGTGCTCTGGGGGGGATGTGTCGACTCTTTTTCTCTTTAATGGGTTTGTGCTATTGGCAGCAATCAATGTCTGAAGTGACCCAGGACTGGCTATCAGTGCTCTGACCATTGCTGTAGCAGTGTGCCATTAAAAGCTGTTTGATTTGTGTCTCCCTCATTATTCATTAAGGGACATCTTTGGGGCTGTGCAATCTGCTCTCATTGAGATGGGCTCACATTGATTGTGCTGGGGAAGAAGGATATTGATCTTTTCAGAAATTGAAGGAGTATTTCTTAGATAATAGTGGCTAGGCAAAACTGGCAGAGATCCTGGAAAAGTGATCTTAATGCAGTTTGTATATTGGATTCCTTTTATCACATTATTAATATGCCTTGGATTTGGGGTAATTGTCTAGACTGTAGTATTATATTTTCATTTAGATTTAGAATTGGTGGTGTAATGTCACAGAGTGACTGTACTTAACCTAATAAGCGAACAAACAGGACTAGTACAAAGCACATTTTCTGCTGTGATACATTATTTTCAGATTAATGTAGAGGCAGGCAAAGTCTCCAGTGAAAAGCTGAAGGTCTCAATTGACTCTGTTTTTCTTTATAAACTTCATATCTGAGGAGGTGTGTAAGCATAGGTGGACCTGTGACTTATTAGTTTCATGTAAAACTCAAATTTATAAACTCTTTGAAAATTGTGTTTCTAGTCCACTTGCTTTATTGTTAGGTAGTTTGTTTAATATTCTGATTGCTCATAAGTTCTGTTACTTGCTTGATAACTTTTGGGGCCTCCACAGTTGTAACTAATTTAACTGAGTTTGTGATTGAATTAGGTTTTGACCCCACATGCAGTGGGGTAGCTTATTTATTGACTGCTCACTTCTCACACTGGTTTGGCAGAAGTACTAGTAGAGAGCTGCATCAGGGAACTTACCTAGGTAAAAAATTAAGCTTTTTTTCTTTTTTAATCCTCTTCCTTACTTTGTTTTTCAGTTTGATAGTTCTCCCAAACTGTTTGCTCGTCAGCCATAGGAAATCTTGCGCTGATGTCATGGCAGGGAAAGGAATGGAAAAATGTGGTGGAGGTGACCAGGAATTATGAAATCAGAGTTCCTATAAACCCGCTGAAATCACTGCAGTTGGCCCTTTGGTTATAGCTGAGCTTGTGGAGTGCTAATTTCTGGTTATCTCGAATCCCTAGCTGGGTTTGCAGATCTGGGAACTCAGGAAAAACTTGGTTTCAGACTTTATGCAGAAAAATTTGAGTCACTTTAGGATCCTTGTGGCATTTCTGGAAATTGCCTTTGCGTGGAGCTAAACTCTGCCATCATTGCACCTTTTACAGTTGGCTGGTGGAGGGAGGGAGGGAGGATGGTGGTGTTTCTGGGAACTTGGTAACAGAGCTGCTCCAGCCCCGAAGTCTGTAAGTGTTTTAGGGATTCCAAAAGCATCTGCAATTAGCAGCTGTGGGGTGTTAGAGCGCTGGTAGCATCGCAGGTTCTTACCTGTGCGTTGCGGATTTCAAAATGCACAGAAACTGTTTGAAGTGCTAATAAGGGAAAGATGAAAAGGCCCAAAGTTTTGTGCCACTCTCTCTCCCATTACTGCATCACTGGTTTGTGCTGTGTCGCTAATTAGTAGCTTTAATATCGTGAAGTGTATTGATAATGCCCAGGGTTGAGTGGATGACTCATAATGGCTGTATTTCCTCTCCTACTCTGGCACATAATTAACTCGTTCTGGGTGGTTAAAGGGCACCTGAACAGCGCTGCTGTTGCTGGCAGGGCCAGACCACTCTGCCAGCAGCCTTGTCTTTGATTACCAGCCAGTTCCCCATGTGCTTTATTGGTGAGTCTGCCTGAGTGGTGGCAGCTATCTCATTTATTTTTAGAATATTAGTCACCTGCTTTTAGATTGACCAGTTTGCTTGGGCGTTAGTCATCAGGCTTCTCTGGTAAGTACCTTGAAGTTATTTTGCTATTGTTATTGATCAAACTTTTATGGAAATATGCCAACAGGCATTTTGGAAAAGAATAGCATGTAAGAATAGAATCTATTAAGTTTAGTTCTTCAGTGCAGTTGAAGTGATCTGCAAGTACCTTTTGGAGTTCAGAGTGCAAAATTCCTACAGGGTTAGCAAGATTTCTGCTCAGCTGCACACCAACCCTGTGCTTCCAAGAACCATGGATGTGGTGGACAGTGAGCAATCTAAAATTTGGTGTTTGTTAGGGCAGATAAAACCTGGGCCTTGCAGCTCTGCCTTCAGATAGAAGGAGGATAAACATTACCTAGGTGAAGGCTTTATTTTTATTACGTTTTAATGTGCTGGACACAAATGGTGTCAGGTGTGTGGTTTCTTAGGAAACTGTTTTCCATTTTATATAGAGGATTACAACCAAAGTTCCTCTGTAGTACAAATGTTTTTCCTTGAAAATGCTTGGCTGACCATCCTTTGCTTGTTTGTCCTATTGACAAACAATATTTTATTATCCTCATTTGGGATTTTTCCCCTCCCTCCCTGTGGGAGCCTGTTTTGGATTTATTTTGAACAGATTTTGCCAGATAACTCTTTGACAATAGTGATATACCTCACTGAAAATGCTCTTCTGCTTAATAGTGGGCAGGGACTTCTTTCTGATCCAGGCTAGTCTGTGGCATTTCCAGTCATGGTAATAGCTAATTTTTAATGGTTCTTGAAGCAAGTACATGTTGTGTTATATCAGACAAAGTCTTTGTTACAAATGTACTGAGGTGCTGGTACCAAATCTAATAGCAGAATGAAACTGTGATTCTTTGGTTATTTCTTGCACCCCTGTGTAATTATAGCTGTGCTTGCAAAAGATTATTTTATTTGTGGAAGTTGTTCAGCTTTACTGCCAATATCCATTAGAGTGATCAAAGTGTCCACCTGGAATAGTTTTAAAGAAGTTTGGAGAAGAAAATGGCATTAACCAAATTGTAGTCAGGAGAGGAAACAAATGGGCAAGTTGGCAAGTTTTGGTTTGAGGTGGGTGCCAGAGGTACAGTGTTTTATAAAACTGAGGGCATAATAAAGCAATATGAGGTGAAAAAAGCTACTTTTGAGGTACAGTATTTCTTTACCTTTGAGGGACGGCAGCGCAGCAGATGGAGTGCTTTAGGACCTGCTGCTGAGTGGCTTCCTCAGTGTCTGCGTGTAATGGCTTGCCCTTGGACTTAATTAACTTGCTGGCTTTTTATTTTAATGTGGATAAGGGTCTGTGTGATGACAGAACTTGAACTGCATTTCATGCTGTGACTTGCCTTTAGTACTTCTGAAAAGTCAATCTTGACTTTTCTGAAGCTGTCTTAGTGGGAAGACTTCTTCAATTATGACCTAGTTCATGTTTCAGATAAGGTAATTTAATTTAACTTCCAAGAAGTGTTTCTACAGCTGTGTATAAGCTGGTATTCAGGGACATGGGTTTGTTAAGGAGAGATGTCTAAAATTGTCTTAGAGACCAGCAATTGGAACTGCTTTGATTTCTTCTTCTTTTTTGATCACAAATTCTCTATGACTGAAAGAGGGGGGGAAAGGTACTTATTGTTACACAATCCCAAATTATTATTGTATGTACAATGGAAAGTTTCAGAGTATTTAAGGTGATACTGTGTGAGGGTTTCTAAAGAAACTTAGCAAATACACAGAATGGCTATGAATTCTTAAACAAATTTAGATGAAGAGGAAGAAAGGTATATGCGCTATTGATTTGAGGCTGATGTGGTTTTGTTGAAGAATAATTCTTGGTCTGAATTTTACAACTTACAAGACAGTAAAGACATTAATTGAAAGCATATCACTGAGGCCAAAAAGCCTTTTATAAAGGATAGCTTTGGAAAATGTGAGCTCTCCTGTGCAGATCTATATGGTGATATAATTCGGAGATGTGTCATGTTTGTGTTAGGCTGTTAGACAGACACAGACATCTAGTTGGCCTCTGCTAAGTGATACTGCTAAAAAGGGAAGAGTGTTTGATTAATAATGCAAGTAGCTAATGTGAAAGATGACTTGCTAGTCTGCCCCACCCACAAAACTTCAGTTACATCTCTCATTTATAAACAAAAGTGTATTGTAGGACAGTTTAGAGGTTTATTTTGGTTGTATCCATTTTATTTTATTTTTAAAGCTAGATTTTATTTTCACAACTTAGTAAAAAATCCATGATTTTATATACTTTTTCTTCCTCTCTTCCTGTGAAATCCGTGGACAGAAGTGAGATGTCTCCAGGGAACAGGAAAAGACAGGTTTCCCTTGCTGCCTTGAG
Organism: Campylorhamphus procurvoides; assembly: GCA_013396655.1. Lineage (NCBI taxonomy): Eukaryota > Metazoa > Chordata > Aves > Passeriformes > Dendrocolaptidae > Campylorhamphus > Campylorhamphus procurvoides. The sequence goes on along the minus strand of WBMV01004382.1, from coordinate 10,642 downwards.
GTGTGCTGGAGCTGTGTGTTGCTTTCAGGTGTCACATTTCTGTGTGCCTGGGACTGAATGTCGCTGGTATCATCCTCATTTTCCTTGGAGTGAGGGGGGGAAGATGAGGAGAAGTGATGGGCTTCAGCAACTGAACTTTTTGTTGCTGGTCTCTTTCTCTGGTGTCAGCTTTCCCTATTGCATTCCAGGTCATTAATGGAATTGGATCTCTTTTTTTCCCCAGAGCAGTAGGGCGTGTTTCTGTGATCTTATCACCAGAGTTGCTGATCGCTGTTTCTCTGCGGCTTTTTCTGTATTTATGGTTCTCCTAAAGTTGGTGGAAGTGCTTTGCTTCTGGAAGTAAATTGCTATCTCTTGGAATTCATCATTAGCACTGTCTGTAATGCTGAGGAGGCTGATATTTTTAATGTAACAATCCTCAAAGTCAGAGAACACATCCTGGAAGAGAAAAAGGGGTCTTGCCTAGGTTGGAGATGCCATTTGTGAATTGTGTTCTTGTTTGGAGTTGGGGTTGAATTTGCTTCATTCACCTCTGAGGAGCTGGTTTCTGGAGCAGCCTCTGGTACAGCAGCCCTACTGCCAGATGTTTGCTAGCATTGTCAGCTACCTGGTGTTTATCAGCCACACACAACTCACCTGGAAAACCCTACTCTGTTGCTTGTGAGAAAAATAGGTTCTTTTATCAGAAAGACCCTGTAGATCCCTGTATGAATATTGCATTTGAATTGGTAGTGGCATTTGCTGTTTTTCCTGAGGTGGTTTTTCTCTGTTGTCTTGAAGGCAGTGAAAGATGAATTTGTACAGGTCATTAAAATATCTTTGTTTTGAAGTGATAAAGCTGTTTCGGAAGTATCACCTGCCAAAACACACTACCCGTGTTGTGGCTGGTGATTTCAGCAGTGAGGTACTAATACACCATTTATGATGTGGCTGGCTCTCGCTTATGTTTAAATAACAGCATGACCAGCACGAACCTCCCCTACTTGGCAAGCTGGATACGAAACTAAAAGATAAAAGTGTTTTCAAAGTGCAGCCAATATTGGCTTTTTCAGCCATTCTTTCAGCAGGCAAGAGGCAACTCACTTCGTGGTGGTAGAGAATGGGGAAATGGGCTACTAATTTGTGTTTTGTTTCTTTTAGTTTGCTGGTGCAGGTGATCTCGGCTTTGAGGCAGTACTGAAAGAGCTTAATTTATATGTATATACATTTTTAATTGGGTTCCCTATCCAGCTCTCCCAGCTCTGTTTCCTTGCACTGCTTTCTCTTCACTGGGGCATTTTTGTTGCTTTAAGCAAGGCTGCTCCCTCTTGGGTGTGCAATGTCCACTTACATTTCTTAGTGACAGATTTCCTTGTACCTCCAGGACAAGGACACTTAAATGTCAGTAATGATGAAGCAGGAACAAATCCTTGTCCAAACTGTAACTTAGGCTGTTCATCCCAAATACTTGGAAACTATTTCTTTCGGTTCTCTCTATTAGTCATGGCCTTTTCTTCATGTTTTTTCTCCTACTCAAGGTGAATCTTGCAGGGCAGCAAAAATGCTGTGTGTTTGTTTGTGTGGCTGAATTTTTCCTTTTTTATATTTGTATTGAATTTTTTATATTTTTAACTCCTAAGGCAGCAATACAGGGCATGGCAGGGTCTCAAGGAAGTGTTGTATTTTCATTGAGTTGAAGAACTGGCTTTTATAGGTTTGTCCAAAATGACTAATTGCTGTTGCTTAAGACTAAACCAGTTGATTAGTCTGGGCCAGAAGATCCCCTCTCTGGAGAAGGAGGAAAGAGACTCCAGTACAAAATTAAGGGCAGAATTCCTGCAAGGTTTTCCACCAGAAGTTGCCAGGGATAGAAAAGCTTACCTGCTTGGTGTTCTAAGGGCTGAGGGTCTTTGCTTTAGTTCTGATTGTGGTTTCCCCGAGCTCTGCACTACGGTATCACTGTCCTGGTTTTGGTGAGCCTAGAAAAGAAAGCAAAGCAATCCAGTCAAGGATCAGAGGTTTTGCCATTAGTACCAGCTGAAGCAGCAGTTCATAGGGGGCTCTTTTGGAAGGTGCCTGGGCTGAGCTCCTTAAAGATGCAGTTAACATCACTGAGTGGTCACTTGGTAATGGGGTTTATATTCCTAACTGTGACAGCCTGCCATCTCCTGCTGTGGGCTTGCTTGCATTATAGCATTCTGAATTTACTTTTTATCAGTTAAAAGATTAACACAAAGGTGAATGTAATTCTCTTTTTAGTTAAATGAACCGTTAAATGGTGTGATTTCCTTAAAAAGAAATACCATCATCTGCTATAAAACAGTTGATTTACATTCAAAACACCATTCTCCTCCAAATCTGTGTCAAAACTATCTTGTGTACAGGCTACCTCTGTCCCTCCTCTTGGACCAGGTTGCACAAATCTGCACCTAAGTCAGTTTGTAATGCCTGTATTCATTGATTTCACACAAATGGACACAGCTGCATTTCATAAGCTTAAGGATATGTTTGAGTGATAATTATCCACTCTTGCACTGAATAGCTCAAATATCCAAATAATTGGGTAGGATATCACTTGTGAACATACTGTGCTGAGTTCAGACTGCTGGAATAATCTTAGAAATCCTGCTTGACAGACTGTATTGAAGGCATGTCATTCATCTTTCCCCTGCAGTTTGTCTTTCTCCCTGTTTTGTAATAAGAATTTGAGGCTTGCCTTTAATACCGTTAGAGGTATATTTGTGTTTTTTGCATAGTTGGTTCCTGTTCTTTGCCAGCTGTGCTCTTCAGATTAATGCTTGTGCTACATCTCAGTGTTTTTGATGTCTTCTGGAAAGCATTGTATTCTAGATCAGTTATACAAACTCTGTAGATATTTATGATGTCATCCCTTTCATCAATAATGTAGATAGATGGCTTAGAAGTGGCTCCAGCAGGACTCCCATTTATACTGTCCATTTACCTGAAATCACATTTAAATTTTGCTGGTGATTGGACTGTTGGTGCTGCACAAAGGAGTAAGGTGGGTTTACCAGAATTTCAGGCCTTTAAATAAATTTGTGTCTGCCTTGAGTAACTAAAGAGACAAGATTGCTCTGTAGTCTACTGTACATTTCTGTTTTGATAACAAGAAAAAAATCTGATACCATCTTAAAGATGTATAGTCCTCCTTCAGGAAAACATTCACTCTGAATGATTTCAGTGGAAACAAACGGGCTTGGTAGGTCTCCAGATTCAGACACTTTGAGTAGGGCACTGACATCTGGTTGGGCCATCTGACAAATCCTCTGAATTTATCTGATTGTTCTTGACCACTGAAACAAGGTTCCAGCATCCATTCAGTTGGTTGGAGTTGTATTTGAAGTAACTGGAAGTTAATGATTTTCTTATATCATGTTTTATCAGGCAGATGCTGTGGTGGTCAGCAGTTGTTGACTGATCTTGGGAGAATTTAGTATTTAGTATTAAAATATAGGCATTTGGGTCTTTATCTAGTCTCTCATTAGTTGCTTGATTTACTGAGGCCCTTGCAAAGGGAGTTAGAAATCCAGGAAAGATGTGGGTGCTCAGATGAATAATGAAGTGGTTTGTGTGTTGTTTGCTCGTAGAAGTTGGCTGCTCTGGGCATGCCACACTCCCATGAGTGAGTGCAGGGATGGGGACACAGGCAGGAGGTGCAGCTCCCTTCCCCAGGTGCCTTTTGTGGTTTCCCATGACAGCCCTCCACAACACAGGCAATTCATGGGCTGAGAGATCTTTCCTGTTAGCACCATTTCTATAGCAACGCTGCATATCGATGTGTGATGTTCAGGAAGGAATGAGCATTCCTCAATATGGTGCCATCTCAGGTGTTACTGATGAAGACTGTGCTCATCTCCCTGAAAGCTGAATTTCAGAGCAGACTCATGTTCTGTGTGTCTTCATCAAGGAGGATCCTCAGTGTCTATTAATGGCTTTACAAAAAATAAAGTAAAATGTTCTCTCCACATGATTTTCTTCCTCAATGAGAAAGTCAGGCGTTCAGTGGGGAAGGAGCTTTGCCTTCTTTTCCCTAAATGTCAATCTTTTTTGCCTTTAGCAAATGTTCAGTTGAGGTCTGTGTACGTACTAAGACTTTAATTCTGTGAATTTGGAGGCTGTTACTCAGCAACAGTTGGTACTTCGTCATCTCCTGCTGGTTAAAAGCCTGTCCTAGGATGGTTTGATCAGTGTGGTTGTGATGCGGCTGTTCCCCTTAATGCCTGCAGTCAATGAGTCATATGGGTGTTTCAGTTTTCTTTACATCCATGAGTGATGTGTAGGTTTACCTGGGATATTCAGTCTGGATCCTCAGACTCAGTTTGTATCACTGTATTTGCTCTTGGTGTGTGAGTCGTGGTGATTGTTGGGGTTGGGCTTCCTGTAGCCAGGTGGCAGTGACAAAGCTGACAGTTGTCATCTCTTGTTTCACAAACTACAAGTATGCAGTTGTACCTAAAATTTTATTTAAATATTTTTCTCAAGTCTTTTTCCTGAGAAGAAGGCATGTCACCTGTATGGGTGCATTTGTGGATTGTTATAATCTGTCTTCTGCTGGAAATTTTAATGTTACCTCATAATGAAAAAGGTAAAATTAAGAATGTAGAAGGCAGCTCCTAGAGACTTTTCACAGTGACTGTGGTGATATTTTTGCTGATGCTCTGTCTTAATGATTCTTCCCTATTCATGTGTTGTTTGCATTTTCCCCAGAGTGAAAATATGGGTCGAAGTACCCCTGAAAAGAATGTTTGGATCCTGAAGTCTGTGCTAGCAGCATGCAGTGCTCTGGTGCTGCAGGCTCTTTGAAGTATGATTTCCCTGTTCAGGATGTGGTCTGTAGAAGTGTTCTTGCTTTATTAATTCCACTGGTGTGGTGCCTGCACATCTAGGCCATAATAAAAGTGTTTTCCAAACTGAGCATCAGTTAATCCAGAGGACATCAATCATTTACTGCTCCTCTTGTTTGCAAACAAAGCTGAGCTACCTGGCCACGTGGTGGAGGTCTTGGAAAAGCTGCTTTGGTTATCATCTTATAGTACTGCTTAATTAATTAAAAATATCTGCTTCTAGTTTAAATCTTACTTATTTTCTTTGCCCACTTTTTGCTCCTTACTCTTGAAAATACAAGCCAGTAGCTCCTATCTTTAAGAAATGTCTCCAGGTTATGATTTCTTGTGTTTTGTGTCTTTGGGGTGAGGAGGGATCCTCCTCTGGTTCCTCACTGAGCAAACCTGGATTTCTTCTTCAGGTTTTTGAAGAAATGTTGCTCAGACAGGCCAAGCTTTGGGTAGGCTTGAATTCTGGAGAGGAGGCTGAGCATACTTTTGATGTGCCTTCTGTGCTAAAATAATTTGGTTTCCTAATGCTTGCTGTTTTGGCACATAGGAACCAAAACAAACCATATATCTTAACTTCAGAGGTTCAGTCTGTTCTGACAGCAATTGAAATTAAGAGCCATATCTAAAGAGATAAAACTTTCTTCTGTGTATTGTCCTTTCTAAACAACCACAGAACAGAAGCTTGTTGGTGAACTTTGAAGAAAGAACTGCTGGGGACCTGATAATTTTTGAACAGTTTGTGAGCACAAACTTCTTGAGGTTTTGTGCAGTTATTTACTTACTGCACTTAAGTTTTGTCTTTTAACACTGGAACTGCACCAGAGAGACCTTTTGTTAGCAGCAAGCCAACCTCCTACGACCTCGGGCTAAACTTCAGTAGCACGTACACATGTGCACATTTTTGGCTTGCTCCATTTGTTGCCAGCAATGATCCTTGTGTTTGAGTCATGCCTGTGTTGTGTGAGGGCCCTGAGCTGCCCCTGCTTGCAGCTGTGTGCTGGTGCTGAAATCTGTGCCTTGTGCTGCAGCATCTCCCAGTGAACTCTTGGCCCTGAGTCAGTCCAGCAGGAACAGCTGCTTTGGAGTGGGGGATTTGGAATGGTAAGGATCTCCTCGCTGTGTTTGTGTGTAGCTCATCTGGAAAACTTTCCCTTTTGAGCTGGACCTCTTGATTGTTTCTGCAAGTTGTTCAGGAGCTGAGCTAATGGTTTGATTTTTGTAAGAGGATTTGTTAAATCAGTGGCTTGTGCCCTGAAGAAGGATTTTCTGGATTTTGGCTTTTTTTTTTTCTTTATCTCATCTGAAGAAATGGGAGCTACAAGTTGTACCAGTTCTTGAGATTAAAAGGGAGAGCTTTGGGTACTGGAGCACCACGGAGAAGAGATCTTGATAGCTGGGAACTGAGTAAGATATGAATGAGACAAAACCTTACCGTGTTTTACTTTAATGTTATCTGTCCCCTGATACCCTCAAGGTCAGGGAATGAAGTGCATAAAAACAGCAATAAGATCCTGTTGTTCAGAACACGAGCATGTGCATGATGTGTGGGGATAGTGTCTTCTTAAAGAATAACAATTTTACTTAGTTGCCCAGGGAAAGCCTTTTCTAAGGTAAGAGAAGAAAATGTAAATGTAAATTTAAATGAATGTGTTTAAATGAAGCTTCTCTTTTTTTAGAAAAAAAAAAAAACACATTAAAATGTCAGTGTCAGACCTAACAAAAGAATCTTTGTTCTCTTTCTTGCTATTCTGTGGATTCCAATTTCATCTGTCTTGGAGCTTAACCAGCTGATACTGCTGTGACTGTTGTGCAACAGATGCTTAGGGAAGGAATGTATGTGTGGCATAAGTGAGCTGTGTGAGCAGAGGAGTGCTTTCAGTCTGCAGCAGGACTAACCAAAGCAGTGAAAGCAGGACTGTGTTACTGGGTCACCTGCACTGCTGGGGCAGGCACCCTGTGACATGATTTCTGTCAGGAAGGAGTCTGGAGCAGCTTAGGCAGCTCAGGGGGTTTGCAGCTACTAATGCTTTCTGGAAACTGTTAAGATTCTGCTTGTTGTATTCTGATTTTGAGCATAAATCTTCGTTTCATTCGTAGTCCTGGTCTGTTCTCCTGATATTTAATACTGGCAAGTGTATCCTCATGTAGATCTCAGTTTGTTAGCACAAGCAGGCTGAGGTCCCCTGGTCTCCACTTCTGCAGTGGTGCCTTCAAAGAACCTGCAAGCATTTCATTGAAGAAGTTTTTGGAAGCCAGGTGACCAGAAGTGCATTGGGTGCAGCATCAGTGTCTCTGTGGAAACGTTTTGCAGGTAGTGTTGGTCCATAACTAATGCAAGCATCTCTTGTGGCTACTTCATGCTTTGACAGCATTGGTGGCATCATTTCCAGCTGAAATTCACAGCAAAAATTTGACAGGGATCAGCTCCAAGAGTCCTTTAATGACTGACTTCAATTTTTCCTTTTTCTGTCTATCAGATAGTTTTATTTGGCCTGTATTATATTGCTTTCCTGTATTGCCAAATGTTTTATTGTTCCAATATTTGTACTGGTGTTGCATATTTAATAACTGAGTAATCTCTTTCTTCTCTAATATTGCTCTCCTCTATCTGCTTTTGTCTCTACCCAATGTGTCTTCTACCCAGTGTGTGTCCCTTACTCTGTCTTTTATCTCAGTCTTCACTAGTGGCAATTTATCCAGTGCTTTGCCAAGATTCACATGTCTGGAGGTTTGTTGTGTGTGTGATTTTTGGGTCTGGGATTTTATTACTTTCACTGATAAATTTCCTGCAGGAGGAAGAGGTTGTGTTCAGTTGCTTGGGCTTTTATTTCATCTCTTTTGTGGCAATTTCTGTTTCTATCAGTTTTGGTATCTTATATTACCTCTTAATATTACCATGCTTACTGAAAACTGAATTAAAATGTGGCTTTAGGGGACTTTCATTTTTCTTTAATGCTGTGTACATGCTGCCTTCATTCTTGCAGTGCAGTAACCTGTTGGATTTGTTTTGGTGGCTTGAGTGGAAAGCTGAAGGATGCAGTTTGGTTTTACATGGCAAAATCTTCTCGTAGTTGGATGAACATTCTTTGTCCTGTTGCCTGTTCCTTGGTGATTTTCTGCTTCATTGTGGGGCTTTTGTGTTGGTTTTATTTTGTTTTAGCACGGAGTGTGTGGTTTGTGTTTTTTTAATATGTTTCATTTCTTAGTTTTTTTGGTTGTGTGGTGTTTTTGGTTGGTTGATTTATGGAGGCTTTTTTAGCAGTTGTCTCAGCTTTTGCCTCTTAATCAGCAAGTTTCCTTCCAGTCTTTACATGTTTCTGCAAGGAGTTCAGGTTCATTATGTCTGGAACTGATTTTTGGGCCCTGCTGTTCTTTGGTCCCCAAAGTCTTTGGTAGTGGCTCTGCATTTGTCTGTCATGATCCATGCAAGGCACTTTTGTTTTCATAATGGGGATCTGTGATCAAAACAAATGACACTTTGTACTGACATTATGAATAAGAGCAAAGAGGATATTGGTCATCTTGACCCTTGAGCTATTCATAAAACAGCACTGTGTCTGTTTCCTCGAAGCCTTTGCACTGTTTTGGACAGGCAGTTTTAAACGTAACTTTAGGGTTGTCTTTTAAAACGCTGTTTGTGCCGTGTGTTTTTGGGACAGTGTTTGACCCAAGCTGGGCCAAGAACATTGCTGTGGAAGGCAGTCAGGGGTGGGTGTTCTGTCAGACACCTCTGGGAGTCCACTGCTCCCTGGCTGGGTTCTTTGAGACATTCCACACCTGGAGGGCTGTAATGTTTCATGTCAAATGAACAATTTGAATACAGTTGATGTTACAGAGAATTTCTGATTTAGTAGTGTGACACAAAATATACTGAAATCACAATATAAATGCAAGTTCAACTTAGCCAATTTATAAACAATTGAATCCCAGTACCAGCGTGATGGCCATTCCTGGCCCCTGGAGTGTGCTCACTGTCACGGTGCTGGGTGTCCCCAGTCACCAGGCAGGGATACGTGGGCTGAAAGCAGCTCAAGCTCTCTGAAATTCCTTTGTGATGTAGTTTAGTGCTCTGGGCAGAGCCACGTAATCACTCCCCCATGCTGCTCTGGCTGACTCCGGGAGTCAGTCACTGTTCTGATGAACTCGGGGAGCAGCATTTACACCCCTGGCTGATTCACTCAGCTGTGATACAGTCAGTTGATGGCTGCGCTGACAGAGCTGTTTATCTAAAACAAAGGGCACCCTCTGGTCCTCTTTGTGCTGACATCAAGTCAGCTGTGCTCGCTCACACCCTGTGGGACTGCCCTTGCCCATCCTTCCCTAGCTGCCCTTCTGGGGCATCTGTGGGTCAGTCGTCGGAAGAAAATGGTCATCAAACACAGCCCTGGGTGAACTGGCAGAAAAACTCACCGCAGGCAGCAGACCCTGCTTAGTTGTGCTGGCTTTGGCTGGGCTAAAGTTAATTTTCTCCGTAGTGTTTGGCGTGGGCTGTTTTGGAGTTGTGCTGAGGACGGTGTTGATGCCACAGGGGTGTTTGGGTTATGGCTGTGCAGTTGCTTACACAGCCCAGGCCTTTTCTGCTCCTCATCCCACCAGCAAGTGGGCTGGGGGTGCAGAGCAGATTGGGCCACGGGGATGTAGCTGGGGCAGCTGATCCCAGCAGAGACATTCCAGGTCATGCCAGGCATCCATCCACAGGTAAGCTGAGGAGGAAGGCAGGAGAGGGGACATTCAGAGTGAGGGTGTTTGTTTTCCCAAGCCCCTGTTACATCGATGGAGCTGGGCTTTCCTGGAGGGGCTGAGCACCTGCCTGCCCGTGGAAGGGGTGAATGAATTCCCTGCTTGAGCACGTGGCTTTTGCTTTCTCTGCTGAGCTGTCTCATCTCAGCCCACGGGTTTTCTCACTCAGACTCTGCTGGTTGTGTCCCCAGCCCACTGTGGGGCAGTGAGCGAGGGGCTGCTGGGGGTGAGTAAACCACAACAATAGCTGAGATATTTTCATTCTTTGGGTTTGAGGAATCCTTTGTATCAGTGTTTCCAGTTAGCTTTTCGGTGTACAGTATGCATGGCATGAAGAGGTAGGAAGATAATGTGCCCAGGCTTCAGGTTGGCATAAATGCATGCTTAAGTATTTTGTGTATCATATAAAATGCTTTCAATTCCACGTGTAATGCGTTTCTGAGCCCAGAGGCATTTGTTAAATTGGAGAGGGGAAACAGACTGGAAGTTCAAATTACTCAGTGTAATTCAGTTTTGGTAATTGGATATACAGTGAAAGCTGTGACTCAGTATTGCAGTGTGGCCAGTCGTTCCACATATCCAGCTGTGTTACTCTGAGCTGCTTTGCTCTCCATCACTTTCTGATGCTGCTGTTTCCCATTTATTTTACTGTTGAGCAGAGAAGTAGTAAAGGAAGCAAATGACTTAATTATTCCAGTGTGGGGTTTTTTTTCAATAATTGTCTTCAGTGATACAGTGGCCAAAACTGTTGCTGTGACTTTGCATTTGTTACGGGAGTAGTAATGTACCTTTGGAAGCTACATTAGACATGAGAACATTTCAAATGTTGCAAATCCTGGAACTCTAAAGTTGATGAATGCTAATTTATAGCAGTTCAATACTAATTCAGTTCCCTACTGTATTCCCCCAAAGTGGGGGAAAAATATAAATGTGTTCAGGCGTACTATTGTAATGCAACAATGGGCACAAAATTAACATTGCATGGACAGCTTTGCCAGGGTACAGCCTGAGGGCAGATGTTGTGTTTTGTAATCTCAGCTTCCTTTGCATGCAGGGGTTTTCTAAGT
>WBMV01004380.1:0-11077 GCA_013396655.1 Campylorhamphus procurvoides | reverse complement strand
GGCAGGGGGTGACAATCCTGCAGTCAGGGAGGCAGGGGGTGACAATCCTGCAGTCAGGGAGTGCAGGATGTCCCTCCCAAAGGGACTTGCTGTGTCTGCACAAGATGAAAGCTGCAGATGAAGGCCATGAACCACCATGGATTTTGGGGAGGAGAGTATCCTAAAAGGCATGAAAGCTGGAACAGCCACAGCAGCACAACAGGGGACAAGTAGCTCCTGCCCTCGAGCAGCTCCTGCTTGGCTTTGTAGCTCTGCTGGGTCAGGAATTGTTCTCCTGTCACAACAAACCCCAAAGCCACCCCAAAACATCCCCCCAGATGGGATCCCTCCTTCCCTTTCAGGTTCTTCTGTCCTTTCCTGAGCTTTCCAGCCTTTCCCTTTGCTGCCCATCCCTCAACACAGATGTGGGAGGTGGGATGGGGTGCTGAGTTAGGAATAAATGCCATGAAGGGTTTGAACATTTATGGCCAGGGAGATAATGAAGGGAGGTCATTAGGGGGAGCTTTATTGCAGTTATCATAATGTTCCCCTGAAGCACAAAGAGAAAAGCCTGTGGGTAACATCCATAAGGAATTTTTATCTCTTTTTTTAATTCTTTTTCTTAGCAATAGCCATCTCATTCCAAGAGGGGTGTCACTTTTAGAGAATTTAAACCCAAAATCACAACCCTGGAGGCTCACACGAGTGTCACGACCCACTGCAATAACCCTGGGCCCAGCTTTAAATTATTTTAAATATGGAGCAATGCTGTTCCTGGGTTTATTTTGCATTTGGAGACATCTCCTCCTCCTCCCCTCCTTTATTTTCTGGCTTTCCAATCTCATTTTGCCCTGTCCTGCAACATAACAAGAAAGGTAGATGATAAAAACTCAAATACTTCTGGCATCGTTCCTTTTATAAAGAGTAGATTTGTGTCTGTAGGAGACTTGTGATAAAAACCCAGGACAACACTCAAAGAGATCTCAAAAGCTGTGATTTTATTTCCCCTCTCTGTGACAGTCTCATCTCTTATAATTTCCCAAATATTTCCAGCAAGATCATTTAGATTTTTTTTCCCCTATTAGTTCTGAAATTGTACTTTTTTTCCTTAAGGAAACACATTCCTTCACTTTTCAAACCTCCCAGATCAAAAATAGGAAGACTAGGGTGGTGATGCCCTGAGGATTATTTAATTATTATTATTGTTGTTAAGGGAATAGAAATTTGGGAGAAAATGAGTCCTTTTGCTTTCCAGCTGATTCTCAGAGACCACAGGGGTGTGGCTGGGCTTAATTCTGATTTTAACTAATTCAGCTCTGTAAATCTGAGCAAGCTCAATAAGAACTTGTGCAAGAACAGGTTAAGAAATAGCACAATTTACTAATTTTATAAGTAAAAACCACATAGAAGTGGCACTTGGCATTTGTTGGATTTGATGGTCTTAAAGGTCTTGTCCAACCTAAATGATTCTGTGATTCCTTTGGGTCTGACCGAGTTCAACAAGAACTTTGATGATCCAGAGTTAAAAATTGTAGGATTTAGTTAAAAACAGTATTATTTAGTTAAAATCAGTATGATTTAGTTAAAAACAGTATGCTTTAGTTAAAAGCAGTATGATTTAGTTAAAATTAGTATGATTTAGTTAAAAATAGTATGATTTATGGAAAGCAGTTCAGGATTGCCAGTGATAAATGATAAATACACTACTGACAGTGTAATAATAATGTGTTGTGGCAGAAAATATAGAAACAGAGATCTATTAGTGATAAATATATATAAATTTAATGAATCTAGTGTTCCTGGGGTTGCTCCAATGCCCCCTTCATGGAAGGGACACAGTTACTGACAGGTCTTAAACAAGAAGGGATGTTTTGCCCTGAAATTCCCCCTTTATCTTATTTTTGGCCCTTCCCAATGGGATGCAACACTCACATGTTATTAGTGGAATATTGGGGATGGTTCATACATGTAAGCCATGTCCTTTTCCCTCAAGGAGTGTGAATATTAATATGAAAATAGCGCTTTGAAAGGATCTCACTCACTTTATAGTTGACCAAAGGTGTAGAATAAAGTTTGGTTCCCCTTCAGGTGCTGAGGCGGCAGTGAAGACTCTCTGACCTTTGCCTTGTGGGCACCTTTATCTCCTTAAAGTGACATCTATAAAACATATAAACATATAAAACATATATAAAATATATATATATATTAAAAAACAAGGGGTTTTTCTCACTGTGAGGGGAGGGGACAGCAATGGCGGCCTGAGGGGGGACTACAACTCCCATGGTGCACCGCGCCCCGCCCCGCGCTCCTATTGGCTGGCTGGGCGATGCCCGTCCCGTATTGGCTGGCTGGGCGGCGCGCGTCCCCGTCTCCACGACAACGGGGCAGCACACAAGATGGCGGCGCCTGAGGGGGGAAGGGGGGGTAACGCGGCCCCCTCCTCCTTTTTATTTCAGCTCATGGCGGGGGGCGAGGGGAATGATGAGGAGTCATGTTCCCCTTCTCTTGAGCCCCCGGAGGACCGCGAGGAGGAGGATGGTGAAGGCGAGGAGGAGTCCCGGCGCTCAGAGGTTCAGCTCGGCTGTGTGGGGAGGGGGGCGCTTGTGAGGGACAGCCCTTTCAGTCAGTGTAGATGTGAGGGGAGAAAAGGGGGAGTGAACGCGCTGTGTGCCCTCAGCTCTCATTCCTGCCTTTTTGGGGTCCTTTGCGTTGCCACTCTCTCTCAGGGATCGTGTAGATTGGAAAAACCTTTTAAAATAATCCGGTTCCAACCACTAACCCGGCACTGCCGAGTTCTCCTCGCTGTGCAAACACTAAGGATGAGCTGGCACGTGTATGACCGAATTAACTCCTTTCCTCTTGAAATTCCCAGCCCTGGAATTCCATAAATCTGGACCAAAGTACATTTTTAACCCTCTGAAGCGCCCCCTGCCACAGCTACACCAGCTGTATTTTACCCATGAAAACACGAGAAAAGCTTCTGTTTTCCCCTCTGCTGCAACAGGGAGGTGCTCGAATTCAGATAATTACATTCTTTATCTCGGTCCTCAGGTCAGGAATTGCCGTGTGGCTTCTCCGGGCTTTTAGGAATTTCCCAAGCCGTTGGCTTATTTACTCTTTAAACCTCCCCAGTGGTTCATCAGTGCCTTCTCTCGGGTTGCTTTTTTGGCAAGAATTTCTCTTTTTAAGGGTTTCCAGAAATGTGCATTTTGGGGTGCAATGCTGGGCTTGTTTTAGGGCTTGTTTGGAAATTTGGGAATTTCCAGGCTCCATACCTCTGGGAATGGGGCCTGTGGGGAGCTGTTTGTTCAAACCAGGAGGTGAAAACACCAAAAATCCCAACAGAAAACCTGCTGAACCTTTTAAAATGTATATAAGTGGGGCATGGCATGTTTCTGTTTAACTGGCTTGGGGCTGCATTCCTCATTTTTCCATTTTTCCATTTTAATTTTGATTAAACCCTGCTCCCACTTGCAGTCCAGCAGCCCCCAAACTCCACCAAAAGTGGAATCCCACCTCTTAAATCCCCCCTTAATCCCTCCCTGTGCCTTCCTGGTGGTTTTTAGGATCAGTTTGAAGCTGAAGGAGTGTTGGATGAAGCCACAGCAGCCAAGGGGCTCCACAGGCTGGGCTGCTCAGCCCCTGGCACTGAGTATGTGTATCTCAACCTGTCCCTCCCAGTAAGTACCAGCAAAGAACAAACATCCCTTTGAGGTCCTTCCCTGCCCCAAAAGTCTCCTCTTTCTGACAGCAGAAGTACCAAGATGTCAAGGGGAAGGTTTTTGTCTCTCCCAGTGCTGTTTCATGGGTTTTTGAGGAGACACAACGTGGCTCCTGCTGGGGGTGGGTTTTCTTTTCCCTGTGGTAGCAACAAGCTCTAAGATTTTCCCTTTTCCAGCCTCCAGGGGGGAAAAGGGATCTTCCTGAAACAGTCAGGGACACTTAAACACATTCAGAAAGTTGTCTTTTTAAAGATTACCTGCTTCTCTGTAATTTCCAAGGTGTTTTCCCTGAAGCAGCTCTCTCTTCTGGTTGTTTTAAAGTTCTCTTTTTGACATTTTCCCCCTTCATGGCTGGTCTAACCTCACTCAGCTGGAGGGACTTTGGGTTTGCTGAGGTTCCACAGCCAGTTATTAAACCCTCTTGCCTTTCCCTTCCCAGGGTCAGGAGTTAAGTGACATCAGCATTCTCTCTGGGTATGTTCACCTCCAGAAACTGGACCTCTGCAACAATAAAATCAGTGGTATGTGGTCAGTACACCAGGAATCAGCTGAGAAATGCACTGGGCCATGGAGTTTTAACATCCCAAAGCCTGGCTGACATTTTGAAAGCTGCAGCTCCAACAGGGCAGTGGCTTCACCTTCCCAAAAATCCCCTTCCAGGTTTTATCCCCAGCTAAAACTCAAGCAGACATGTCAGTGCAAGGCTAAGGCTGAGCTCTGACACCTGCAGGGGGTGTGATATTGCAAGGTATGCCTGGTATGGTTTTCCCAGCCTGGAGCTTTCCTTTTGGTGGCAAAATGCCCTAAAAAATGACAGCCTGCATTTAGGAAAGCAGAAATTGGAGGCTGGGCTAAACTCTGCTTCCTTCTCTGTCTTATTGCCCAGGTCATTCTTTAATTTAAGTTGAAGTGGGATAATCTCTTGGGAATTATCATTATCCACCTGATTTCTGTTGAGTTCCTTTGCCTTGAGGTGCTGGAATGCCACAAGAGCAGCACTTTGGGCAGGCACCACCTCTCCCTGCTCCTTTTAATAAGGGTTTGCCTGTGAAAACCAGCTCTGGGCAGAGCAGGGACTCTTCCATGCACCTAAAATAGTGGCCTAAATACTTTTCTCCACTAATTAAGAACTTGGATTGAGTCTCTCTGTCATTCTAGAGGTAGCTGGAATGTAAAACTACATTTTTGCCCTCAGACAAATCAGTTGCCACGAGGGAAATTCAGAGTGGACCTTGGGTATTTACTCTTTGTGGTTTAAACCCCACCTTTTTCTCTAGGAGAAGGTGTTAATAGGGCTGATTTCTGCCTTTTAAAGATCCCTTTTCTGCACGTGCAGCTACAAATTCATTCTTAATTATGTAATTAGCACAATTGGTGGATGATTTCTGCACCCATGAACAGGGCCTGACATTTGATTTCCTTTCTAGATCTTTCTTGTGTCAGTCACATGCCTTATTTGCTAGAACTGTATGCTTCCCACAACGAGCTGACCACTTATTTTGGGTTTAAACCACCTAAAAACCTCAAGGTGAGTTTGCCAAAAAAGTGCATTTTGTAGGTTTAATTTCAAACCTGTTTTCTGACTCTAATTTAGAAGTTGTATTTGGGCACAGCCAAAAGCCAGTTTTTATTCTTGCCTTATTTCCTTCTTAGCTGATTCCATATTTGAACTGCAATTCCAAATTTTGGGGTGTTTTCCACTGCATGTTTCAGCCTTTTCTTCTCTCACACTCTGCACCCTTTCATGCCATGGCAGGGGGGATATTCCAACTCACTTCTAACCACAGTCCTGAAGAAATAAAACTAATCTCCCTTTCTTTTCTCCTTTAGGAAGTAGATTTTTCATACAATCAAATCCCTAAAATGCAAGATTTGTCAGCATACAAGTTCCTGACTAAACTCTTGCTGGATTGTATCCTTTCTGCCAACCTGAAGGGGGGGGAAAGTTGCTTGTTTGCCTCCTGAACAGCTAATAAATACCTGTTTGCTTTCTATTTTTAAACAGCAGAGGGTAACAGGGAATCAGCTGAGCTCCTTTAAATAAAACAGGAGTGTGGTGGTTAGTCTAATTAAACTAATTAAGCAGGGCCTGTGCAGGAAAAGGCAGTTTAATGGCAATTAAAAGGGTTTTTAAGTGAGAGGCAGTTTCTGGAGGTTAAAGGAAGCATATAAAACAGTTTTGCTCCACACCTACCACCTCATCCCAGTTTGTGGGGTTAGAAACCACAGAAACCCGAATTTTAAACTGCAGATTTAATGTTTTCTTGGCCTCTTTGCCAGGAGTGAGTCCCTGTGCTCTCCCCAAAGATTCCCTGAACTCTTCTGGGCTTCCACAACCTCCCAGTTGCTTCCTGAGAGCTCCTGAACTTGCCCTCTCTGCTTCAGGAATTGCATTTTCTGCTCTCTGAAAAGGAAACCCGAGCCTGTGGCAGGTTTTTGTCCCTCTTGTCCTCCAAGCAGCCCATTAGCAAAGGATATAAATACAGAGAAAGCATTTCCAGGGTGCCCAGGTGACATTATCCACACATTTCACTGTCACACTGTCCCTTTGCAGTTCTGATCTCCCCATCACAGAGCCCAAACCCTGCAGCAAAACGAGAAGGGGAACAGAAAAGATCAAAGACTTGCCTTGTGTATCTGAATCCACAGGGGGTTTTTGGGACTTGGTGCCTTGAATGTCTCCATTTGGCAAGGGAGGGGGCACTGAAATGGGGCCAAAAATGGTCTCATTTTGGGGCAGAGCTGCAGCAGAACCCCCTGAGACAGAGGGAGAGGAGCACAGGATTTAGGAGGGCACGATTCAGAGTGGCAAAGTGACACCCAGCCAGGTCACACCCTCCTCACTGAACACCTGGCAGACAGGACAGGCTGTTCCTTTTAACAATAAACTCAAAAATGCTCTCTTAAATTGCAGGCAGGAGTGAAATGGGTTGGATTTCTCCCCATATTTAAGTGGATCAGGATGCAGATGGTCAGGGCATGGTAACTTTCCCCCTGCCAGGTTGATAAAGGGATTTTTAAGGGAGAAAGGGACACAACTTGGCCAATAATTCCTGACAAAGCATTGCAGTGAGTCACTAAAAGGCTTAAACCATTGTCTTGGTTTTTAGTGCTGGGCAATTTGCTGCCTCAGATTGGTATTGTGGTTTAAATTGCAGTTTTCTTGGCCAAACTTTTACGGTGTTTTTGCCCTTCCATCCAAGCCCTCCTTGCACAGATAACAACATAGAGGAGATCAGAGGGCTGGAGAAGTGTCAGAGCCTGAAGCACCTGAGTCTGTCCCACAACAGGCTCTGTGCCATCAGTGGCCTGGGGAACCTGCCCATCAAGACCCTCCATCTGGTAAGGAAGCAACCAGCCTGCTTGGAGATTCATTAATTAATTAATGCCTTAATTAATGTGACCCTAATAACACATTTTCAAAGAGATTTGCAATCCTGGATATATATTTTTGTATGAATGACCCAAACCCTGCTTTTGGTGCAGTTCAGTTGCAACTTTTTCATGAGTTTTACCCTGTAATAAACATTTAAAAATGGGATTTTAAAAATAAGTACCCCAAAAACACCCCCCTATACATAGAAATATGCTCCCATTTGCTCCATTAGTTTGAAGCACCTCCATAAATGTTTTAGGTAAAATGAATTAATCCCTGCTCAGGAATAGAAATGCCCTTTCCCAATCCTTTTAAAATTTTAAAGAGTTCTTCCTTCTGTTTTGTAGTAACTGACAGGGAAAAGATTGGCCCTTGTACTTCTTGCTGCTTCAATATTCAGGGAAATATTCACATTGAGAAGTGGGCAGTGGCATGTTTGGAATAAAATATTCCAATTGTGTGTTAATAAGCTTATATTTCAGATATTTAACACCCTCAGGAGCTTTCAGTGATGCCCTTAGAGGCAAAAAAATGGGATTTCTGCCTCATTTTTATGGTGGAAAAGATGAACTGAGATTGGCAAAGTCACATCCCAGTGTTATGAAATGAACTGGAAGAGGGTGAGAGTGAAAATCTTGCTCTCCACTTTGGGTTCTCCTGGCCTGAAATGATTATTTATCCATCCTTTTTAATTAGCCAAGCAGAGTGGAAATCATGGAAACAGATTTTACAGTAGTGTTTTTTTTCGCTAATTAGAATAAAATGCACCTTTTTTTTAATGAGATCATTCACCCCCTCCCTTCACAGTGATTCCCATTTTCCCTGGAGCTTTTCAGGTTGGGAGAAGTCTGAAGTTTGGGAGAAAGGCTTCAAAAAGCTCCTTTTTGCCAACAAAAATCAGAAGTGCAGCTCTAAAGACCTGGGAATTTGTGATCTCTCCACAAATCACAGAATTTTCTGTGCCTTTTGCAACTGGAACTCCCATCAAACACAGGTCTAGGGGAGAACAGGAGGAGAGGGGGAGCCTCCCTGCTATTAATAACCTCATTAAACATTTAAAAGTCAGGAAAAATGTCAAGGACAGACAACTGGATTAACATTAGAGTCAGCTGGCTTGTTTATTGCCAGGCTTCCTAAATATTTATTAAGGGAATATGAGGCTTCTGAGCTTTCAGCACAAGGTGAGGCTGCTGGAAAAGTAGAATTTGCAAGGTTATATGGACAGAATCCTGGTGGGGAGGGGCCATCTGGGACAGGAATAAGGAGGGGAGGAGCATGTTATCCCTGCTTGGAATTCAGGGCAGAAATGATGATTCCCTGAGAAATTAAACCAGTGGTAAATGTAGGGCTTGGATTTCACACCTGGCTTGGAAGGAGTGCAAAGCAAAGAGAGCTGGTTGGGGGTTCTCAGACCTTTGGGTCAGTTCTTGATGAATTTACAGCAAAATGCTGTTTTGAAATTACTATTTTTTTTTAAATTATTGTGTTTTAAACATTTCTGTGCACGCTGTCAGTGGGAGTAAATAAAGTCTGCCGCCTTTTATTGTGCACTGATATGAACTTGGGTGTCCCAGAGATATTTTTATATCTTACCACAGAATCATTGAGTCATGAAAAGTTTGGGTGGGAAGGAACCTTCAAGGTCCTCTTGTTCCCACCCTGTTCCCACCCCTCCCAGTGTGCCAGGGTGCTCCAGGCTGGCCTTGGGCAGTGCCAGGGATGGATCCAGGGGCAGCCACAGCTTCTCTGGGCAATCCAGCCCAGCCCCTGCCCACCCTCCCAGCCACCAATCCCTTCCTTCTCCCTCCCCAGGACCTCTCAAAAGCTTGGGAATTGCAGAATTCCTCTGCCACCTTCCCTTCCACAGGAAGGTGTCACACCCAGTGAGGTCACATCGTCATCCCTTGACAGGATTGCACCCAGAATTCCAATTCTCCTCAATAAATTCCCAATGCTCAAGTTCCTATCCTCAGATTCCTGGGATTTGTGGTTTCATCAGAAGAACATGGAGAACATTTCTACAGAATCCCAGAATGGTTTGGGTGGGAAGGGAGCATAAAGATTAACCAGTTCCAACCCCAACCTCTCCCACATTCCCAGGGTGCTCCAGGCTGGCCTTGGGCACTGCCAGGGATGGATCCAGGGGCAGCCACAGCTTCTCTGGGCAATCCAGCCCAGCCCCTGCCCACCCTCCCAGCCACCAATCCCTTCCCAATGGCCCAGCCAGCCCTGCCCTCTGGCACTGGGAAGCCATTCCCTGTGTCCTGGCCCTCTGCTCCTTGGCCCCAGTCCCTCTCCAGCTCTCCTGGAGCCCCTTCAGGCCCCAAAAGGGGCTCTCAGGTGTCCCTGGACCCTTCTCTTCTCCAGCTCAGCCCCCCCAGAAACCCCAACCTGGCTCCTGTCTCTTCCACCTTAATATTTCCCTTATTTATTCTGTAATCAAAGTGTAAATATAACCATGATTACAGAGGGAAATTCGATGTATTTATGTATATATATTCTATAATTTCATGTGCATATCTATGTCCTGAATTTTTGGGTAGTGGCAAGAGTGTTCTTACACCTAAATCAGGATGTTGGAGCTGTTTTTCTTGCTGTTGTCTCTGCCCTTCAAGGTGAGTTGGAGATGAGCTAATCAGGAGATGCTGATTCCTTTTCCCTTCAGCAGCATGGAAAGCTGTGTCACCCCAGGATGAGGATGAGCCTGTCTGGGGCAGGATTCTCAGTGACCAAATGACCTCAAGAATGTTGTTTTCCCCCTGCAGGTCTTGATTAACTCTCATTTCTCAGGGCTCCAACCAGATTGAGAAGGTCACTGGGATGGAAGGCTTGAAAACTCTCCGGAAGCTGGACCTGTCCTGCAATAAAATAACCAGCCTGCAGGGCTTGGAGAATCATGATGTGCTGGAGGTCATCAACCTGGAGGACAACCTGGTGGGTACCACCCTTCCTGCTGAGCTCAGCTGCTTATAACAATGCTTTTGGGTTTTTAAATTCAATTCCTCCAAGGGGTCAACAAATCTCACAACACCAAATATTAGAAAATAGAAGGACTCCCTTGTCCTTTGGTGTGGCACATGTGGATTCCCAGGGGACCCTCAGGCCTTGTTTCACACCTCTAGGTGGGTTTGTACTCACTGCAGTGTTGAATCTCAAGCCATAAATACATAATCATTCAGATACTGATCTCCCAGGGTCTTTAACTGAAAATGCCATCAGTTCATGGCTCACTTTGCCATCAGAGACACCTCCATGTGAACAGAAACCTGAGAAAATAACACATAAAAACACAAACCAGCAATGGAACCTTTTCTATCATTTCCCCCCCACTTGCAAAATGCATTTACAGGATTGAATTCGAGTCACTGTGGATTCTTTTCCTCTCTCTGTGTTCAGGTTGACATTTAAAGGACAGGAAAGCAACTAATAATAAGGTTGTTATTAGCATTAATAACCCCACTTCCAGTGCCTCAGATAGTTTCCCCTGTTCTGTGCAGCACTCAAATGTCATTAATTTTACCTCATCAAAACTTGCCTCTTGGAATGATGTTATTGAAGCTGTTTAATGAGTCACCATTTTTTGAACATTGAAGAATAATTTAAAAAGGGGAGTTTTAATTAGTGAGCACAGGAAGATGTGAGTGACTCCAGCTCAGTTCCACTCAGAACAATCTCCAGTGCTTGATTTTTCAATAATGGACATAATGGGGTTGATGTGCAAAAGTCTCTTGTAAACACGTGCAGGGATTTTCAAGTGCTGATGGTTGGGGGTTTGTGGTTTATTTAGGAAATCCTTTTAACTTGGTCAAACTTGTTTTAATGAGTATTGGGTAGGCTGTGGTTGAGGTTTATGTTTTCAGACACTTGACATGAGCTCAGTATAAATCAGGGATGAAATGTCAAGTCCTTTAGGCTCAGTTGGCCTTTTAGGGCTTAAAGGGGGATCCTAAAAAGAGGGAGGGAGACTTTTCCTGTGGGCAGATGGAGATGGGACAAGGGG
>WBMV01004379.1:913174-940935 GCA_013396655.1 Campylorhamphus procurvoides | reverse complement strand
CAAGGCAAGGCAGGGCAGGGCAGCGCGGCCCCGGCCCCACCGCCAGTGCCCGGCCCCACCGCCGCTGCCCGCCCCGCACAGCACCACCTACGGCAACGTGCTCGTCCTGGACGGCGTCATCCAGTGCACCGAGCGCGACGAGTTCTCCTACCAGGAAATGATCGCCAACCTGCCGCTCTGCAGCCACCCCGACCCCCGCAAGGTGAGCGCCCTGCCCGGTTCCCCCGGCCCGGCCGCAGCCGCGTGGGCCCCCCGGGGCTGTGCGGGCTGTGCGGGCCGCGGGGCGGTCCCGCCGCTGTCCTTGGGCCGCGCTGACCGCCCCTCCCTGCGCTCTGCTCTGCCCGCCAGGTGCTCATCATCGGCGGCGGCGACGGCGGCGTGCTGCGGGAGGTGGTGAAGCACCCCGCCGTGGAGTCCGTGGTGCAGTGCGAGATCGACGAGGTGCGTGTGCCCCGGCCGAGTGCGGGACCGCGGGCGGGCGGGGGGGCAGCCCCGCAACACTGCCCCGCAACACTGCCCGGCTCCCCCAGCCCGGGGGCTCCACCGCATCCCGGGAGCTGCGGCTTCACCTGCTGCCCCTTGTCAGCACCGGCCGCCTGCGCTGCCGGCTCTGCTGGCGTGACACTGACAGCGCCACCTCTTTGCCTTACAAGTCATCTACGTGGCAGCTGGCTGCTGCGTCCATGTGAGTTCTTTCACTCACACACACGGTTGAGGCCCTTCCAGGCCGGCCTGGGCCAAGCACGGGATCTGGAGGAGCGCCCTGGCTCTGTGCAGTGCTGGCCTGCCCCTCTCCCTCACTGCTCCTGCCTGACGAGGATGGCTGCCTTTGGAACAGTCCCCTGCGACTGAAAGCAGGAAATAACAAGGGGGGATTGGTTTCCATGATAAATGGTCCAGTCCTCCTCTTAGCCACTTTGTTCTGGTGTTTGACTTTCTTAGAAAGTTTTGCTCCAAACGGGGCTGTATTAGGAGTGGGAAAGGCTGCTGTGTGAGACTGTGCTCTCTCTGCCAAGCTAAATAGGCAAACGTGCCTGGTTTTGAACAAGCACTGCCTGACACCAGCATATTTTTTTGTCTCTGCCAGCTGTGAGAAGCTGGTAGTGTTCAGTACAGTTGCTGGGCCCAGGGCAGTGGCTTTCTAACCATTTTAGAGAGAAAACTGTATCTCACAGGGGGACTGATACAGTGACTATTTCTCATCTGGCATCTAGAAACCTGCTGGCACTGTTTCATTTAGGAAGGAAGAAAGGGTTTAGCTGAGATCACCTCTGCAAGTGTTGTCTGCAGGGAAAAGGGGCACAGAGCAGGCCAGTCTGGAATCGTGTTCGCTGAGTTTCTCAGGGAGCTTTTGGAGCTCCAACTTCTTGTTGAGTTTGGCAAGGACAGCCCAACAGTGTCACTGAACCCTGAGGCCATAGGAAAGGGCTGAGTGTAGCTTGTTGGCTGAAGATGCTGACAGCTCTTGAGGATCTCGCTGGCGAGTGGGATTTGTGCTGAAGGCATGGAAGGAAATGACTCATTGTGCTCTTCTTTCAGCTGCAACTGCACAGTAGCCTGAGAAGCAGCTCCTTGTAGCCCCCCCTGACCCACTTATGCTCTCTGTGTTGCAGGATGTGATCCAGGTATCTAAAAAATACCTCCCAGGGATGGCAGTGGGATATTCCAGCGCTAAGCTGACCTTGCATGTGGGAGATGGTTTTGAGTTCATGAAACAAAATCAAGAAGCCTTTGATGTGATTATCACGGACTCGTCTGACCCCATGGGTAAGATTCTGCCATAAAAGGGCACTGCTTTCCACACTCCCCCTCCTTCTCTGCCTACCTCTTGGAAGTTAGGCCCGCCTGCCCAGGCTCCTTTTAAGTGAAAAACTGTTGCTGACTTGGTTCTTTTGGTACAGAAGAGGAAGGATGAAAACCAGAAAATTGTATTTGCAAGGCTTCAAACACAGCTGACACATTTCTCTCCTCAAAATTCAACTCCAGCAGCTACTGCTGCTGGCAGAGTTGATCCCTGAGCGCAGCAATGCCATGGAGGGGACACAGCACCATGCTGGCAAGGACAGCTGTGCACATGTGCCTGCTAATGAAGCAGTGGCTCACATGCTGTTGGTGTAGCAGCCACCCTAAAGATGGCTGTGGTGAGGCTGCTGTATTTCTGAAGGGGAAAACTGAGGCACAGAGGGACCAAATTTAGAGAAGCCACCTCATTTTAGGGACCTGGTGATGACTCCTTGAGTCACCTTCACTCTTGCTCTAGCCAGTGCAGGAGAGCCACCTCTAAAATGCAGTTTGGAGTAGTTCCGTTTAAAAAATGCTCCCTGGAGCAAAAGGCAGCTGATATGACTTTCTTTGGTAAAGGTCCCAGGCTTGCTATTGAGCAAAGCTAAAATCCTGACAGTTTTGCTATGCTGGGTGCAGACTGGGGTTCACCCAGAGTCCAAACTTTTCTTCTCCCACTTTTCTCCCAGGTCCTGCAGAAAGCTTATTCAAAGAATCTTACTACCAGCTGATGAAGACAGCCCTGCGAGAGGATGGCATTCTCTGCTGCCAAGGTGAGGGTGCTGTCCCCAGGCAGAGGCTGATGCCAGACCATTGCATGCCAGGGCTGGGCACAGAGGGGGCTGTTCCTGGGGAGATGTGACGCAGGGAGTGGAAACGTTTCAGCTCCCAGGTACAGCAGTGGTTTTGGTCTGTCTCCATCAGCTTGTTAACTGCTGGACTGAGCTTAGCAAAACTGGTGCAAGGGTCTCGTCTTTCCTTTGAAACCACATGAGCTGTGTGGAGCAGAGCAGGTTGGGACTTGGAACCACTGCTAAGCTGGCACAGGCCTGTGCAGAGAAGAGGGGCAGCTCTCACCTCCTTCTGCCTTCCCTCCCTGCAGGTGAGTGCCAGTGGCTGCACCTGGATCTCATTAAGGAGATGCGTCAGTTCTGCAAGTCTCTGTTCCCGGTGGTGGAATACGCCTATTGCACCATCCCCACGTATCCCAGCGGGCAGATTGGCTTCATGCTCTGCAGCAAGAACCCGGTGAGTCTCAGGCACCTCAAGTGCCCTTTCCCACTCCCTGGAAGCAGAGTCTGCCTCGGGCTGTCCCTGCTGGAGCTGTGGCACTGAGCTCTCCTGGCTGTGGCGCCTCCAGACTCATGCTGGGCCCTGGCTCTGCCAGCCCAGGGCCCCAGAGCTGCAGTGCAGCCTGCTCAGTGCTGGATGAACTGCAGGATTGACCAGTTAACTTAGAAAAGGACATGGTTTTCTGTCTAGAACAAAAAACCTGGGAGAAAGTCTATCAATTTCCAGAGCCTGTTAATGCTTTGGCTTATTGATGTTGGCTGTTACAAAGGGGGCACCTGCTTGATAAGAATCAGCCTGTGAATGGTAATCTGCTTGTCCAGAGGTCTCCAAGAGAGAATTGGTGTTAGGATGTGGGCTGGTAGCTCTGAGACCACTGAGGTCTCTTCCCTTCCCAGTCTGCTGCAATGCATCTGCCAGGTGGGTTTTTGGGGCCAGCTGTGCTGCTGCTGTACGTGATTTATCTGGGCTGCTGGCAGCATGCACTGTGCCCAGTTCAGCACAGACATGGATTCTGCTCTGAACAGCAAAGCATTGCTTTCTGGATGCTCGGGCTCTCTGACAGCTTCATCTGGCACACGACTCACCCAGTCTGACCTCATGCACTGACATCTGTGCATAAGGGCTGGTCACACGAGTTACAGAGTGTGAACCCAGCCCTTGGTGCCGGGGCTGTGCAGAACCTTTGACCTCATGCTAGAACAGAAAGTCCTCTGTTCTCCTGCGAGTCCTCTTGCTTCTCTGCCACGCACCAGGGTGCCTGCCCCACAGCCTGTGGCCCCTCACCCAAACACTCCGGGCTTACCTGGCTTTGCTTTGCAGAACACGAATTTCCGGGAGCCTGTGCAGCAGCTCTCGCAGCAGCAGGTGGAGGAGAGGAGTCTCAAGTACTACAACTCTGACATCCACCGGGCAGCGTTCGTGCTGCCGGAGTTTGCACGGAAGGTGAGCCAGGCTGTGCTCCAGCCAGGGGCAGGGGGAGCAGGCAGCATTGAGGAGTTCCTGCAGCCTCCAAGGCTTCTCTGGGCAAGTCAGGGCAGGACAGCGTTTTGTGGGACACAGCAGAGGATGAGTCAGTCAGGGAAGACTGCAGTTTGGTTTGAAACCTCCCTGGGTTCGTGAACCATGCCTTGATGGCAGATCACTCCTATTTCACTACCAAAACCAAGTCCAAGAGCCTGCAGAACTGGTGTTTCCCATTGGAAGGCTCCGAAAGTCTTAGATTAAATGTGCTTGTGGTTTCTAGTACAAGCCAGAGGGTAAAGAAAGGATGCCCCAGCCTCGTGCACTCTGCCTTCTTGAAGGATAGTCTAATTCTGCATTATTCCAGTTTGTATTTCTGCATTATTCCATCATCTCCTAACTGGATTGCAACTGCAGGTTCCAGAAAAATCCTCCTAAGTGTGCTAGGGATGAAGGCAAATGCCATGGTTGTGTTTCCTGTTTCTGCTGGGGACTGGTAGAGCTGTGGCAGGTCCATCCTGACCCTTTGTCTGTCTGCAGGCCCTGAGCGATGTGTGAGACTGAGAAGCTGCTTCCTTCCTTCAAGTTGGACCCTGAGATCGTCAGTGATGTGGTTGGGACCTTCCCAGCAGACTGCAGATTGGCTCTCCACTGTGTGGGATTGTTTAACCCTTTGCCAGCCAACATTCCCTTTGCTGTGTTAAAGATGATGGGGCATAAGCCAGATAAGACTATTGAAAAGGTCCAGTGACTTATTGCGTGAGGTCAAAGCTGTTCTTTCCAGTGCTGGAAACGTAAGGTGTCTTTTTCCTTCCTCTCCTCCCTGAACCCATTCTGAACTCCCCCGTCCCATCTCCCCCCCCAACTGACATGGTGTATTTATAACTGACACGTATTTCTGTCTGGTGATCTGGGAAGAGTCCAGAGGGTCCCTGACTCGGCCTTAAGCACAGAGAGCAAGGGCTTTGTGCACAGTGGGCTGGCTCTCTCCCCATGGGAGCTCCCTGCTGCTGAGACATTGGACTGGTAACGGGTCTGAGCCTTGTGTCCCACTGCCCTCCTGTGACACCTGCACTGCTCTGCAGCACAGCTGGAGAAGTCACAGTGCAAACTGTTGCCATTCACAATAGGTCTCCCTCCAACCCTGATGGAGTAGCAGTATTAAACACCAGCCAGGCAGGCTGGCAGCAAAGTCTTGTGGCTTTTTTTTTTTTAAATTGGTTGGAAACAGAAGCGCTGAGGTACCCACAGGCTAACTCCTGTTCTTACCTCTGCCCTCAGAGTGGTTCCAAAGAATGTTTATCAATATGGTGATAGGCGCTTTATATATAAATATAAATATATATATATAAAAAACAAACCTTAGCTCCATTGCCTGCTGTTCAGTACTGATGTTGGGGAATCAGTTGTGCTGACAAATCTCTCATCTCAGTCGTGCTGAGATGCCTCAGGCCTGGGTATTTGCAAGTCCTTAGGGGGTATCATTATTCCTAATGCTGCCCCCAGATACAGAAGTTGTTTTTCGTTGTACTCTGAGATAGATCTGCCTCCACTTCTGTTCTGGAGACTCCGTGCCCCGTGCAGTGGGACCCCCCAGCACAACCTCTGCTGGTGTCACTCCTTGCACTGGATTAAACACTCGGCTCTGGTTAAGGTGACATCGGTGTGGGTCAGTGTTCTTTGGGGAGAGTGGGGGGGATGGAGACCCTGAGGGTTTGCTCTGCTTCCAGGGGCACTCTCTAGTTGGCCTGGCTTCCTCTCTCCCTCATCTCTAGGGCTGACAAGTCACCATCCAAAGCAAGCTCTGAGGAGTGACCCTGTTGCTAGTTTTGTGTTGTAGCCTGACTGCCCAACAGCTCCACTGTGGGGTCAGTACCTTCTCTCCAAGCTGTGCTCCAGTCCAAGTGCTGCCTGTGGTAGAGTTTCCCAGGCTGTTTTGCCTGTCCTCCTGCTGCCATCAGGCAGGTCTGTCAGTCCTGGCCCTGCTCCCTCCTTTCCTCTGCAGGAATTGGAGGGCTGACCCAACGCTGAGCTGTGGCTGAGCAGGCCAGGGACAGGCACTAGGTGGCATCAGGAGAAGGCAAAAAGCTGCTTCTGAGAGAGGCCTTTTGGGCTTGTGAAGAGAGAAATAGGAGGAGACTTCAGCAAAGGTTGGGGTTGAGCTTTATCATAACTGTGACCCTACAAACAGCATAGGTGGTGCAGCCACTGTGTGCCCACAGCAAGGGACTTGTGGGGTCAGGACCAGCCCTCTTGTTTTCTCCCCTTTCTGATGAGACCTGTCATTTCTTTCCCAATGCTCCCTTCTGCCACCAGTATCTGTATAGCTTCTTGGTGGTCATAAGGGTTTGCAAAGCACTGCTGAGCTGCAGAGCTGGGTCTGGATCTCCTCTGTGTTCTTGTGTTGAGAATTTTACACCTGTTTTATCTCTTCATTGTCTGGGTAACTGTCTCCTTTCTCTCACAGCTAGTGATTAGTTTGGGCTAATGAGGCATTTTCATTGCTCAACTCTAATATTTTTTCAAAGAGCAGACCAGTAATGGTTCCAGCTCCTCCTGTTCAAATTCCTGTGGGACCTGAACCCCATTCAGCCCTTCATCCCTGACAGAAAACTAGCTCTGGCACTTTGCCCTGGAATGGGAATCAAGACCAGGACTGTAGTCCAGGAAGGCCTTAGAGCAGCAGCCAACTAGTAACAAGTTCAAGCCTTTCACCCACCCTTGGTGAGTACAACAATGCCCAGGAGGGAAAGAGCTTCCTCAAACCTGGCCTTCACACAGCTAATTAATCCTTCTGGTTCTTTGAGCTCTGTCCAAATGTGTAAGTTCAGCAAGTAGCCAGCGTTGAGAGCAGGAAGACAAGGCTGTTTCCCATCCAAGTCACACATTCTCTGTCCACAGGGTCCTATATATAGTTTCCGAGTCATTCCAAGTCACTGTTCTTCACAGGCAAGGCTGTTCCTAAGCAAAGATCCACAAAGATGATGTTTGTCTAGACATGCTGCAGTCATGTTGCAGCATCTCATTAAGCCAGGAGCACATGAACAGGGATGGGCTCTGTCCCAAGGAACATACAGAGTTGGATCAGTCGGAGCAGGTGGAGACAAGTGAGGGAAGGGGGATGGAGCCTGATGGGCTTTAGCACATCCATTGTTTGACTCTCTTGGCACCTTTTGAACTGTGTCAGACTCTGCTCTGGTCTTTGCTCATTGAATTAACTCAATTTTTAGAAGTTCAGGAAAGAGCTTCAAAAAATCAAGGGAAATCTCTTGCCTATATCTCCTGAGCCCTTTCAGTCAGCTAATTGGCATGAGTGTTGTATTTATCCAGAGCTCATGTTATCAAGGCCTGGCTGAATTATTGATGGAGCTGAGAGCTAGAGCAAGAGCCTGCTGAAGTAAGAATGACATTCATCTGTCATCAGAACAGCAGCCTCAGTAAGCAATCAAAAAAGTATTAACAAGTGCCACCAAGTTTGGGGAGAGGAAATTTCCCTTGATAAAACGGTGGGGGAAGAGGAGGGAAAAGTGTGGACAGCATGAAACAGCAGCTCAGGTCCAGCAAAAGAGTCAGACAAAATGCTCTTAAAAAGTAAGATGAGAAATTTAGCCAAGTTAAATACTGAGAAGTCTGGGAGATGCTCTTTCCTAGTAATTTACAGGTTGGGGTTCATGCTTTTACAATATGCAAAAGCTGAGGAACTGGAGCCAGGGAATCACAGTTACAGTGAGGTGTGAAGCAGGTAAAGATGGGTGGATTATTACAAATGTTGGGGATCTCAGTGCAGGCCTGTCAAGGACACCAGCTCCTGGCTGATGGGGTTTGGAGTGCCAAGGGTGCCAGAAGAGGGGCCCTGTAGGAGCTGCTGCCCTCTCCTTCGTACTGAAGGGCTGCTGCAGAGCCCAGGGCTGGGATCTCCAGCAAGGAATTGAAATAGAAGTGTTTCATAGCGAGCAGTTATTTCTTAAGGAAGGTTTTGGTGGAATAGCTGAAATGTTTTAACTTCACATGCAGTTAAGTCATAGAACCATAGGATGTTCCCTCTGTTTGCACAAGATGCTTTGAGCACCACTGAGGCATCTTGCTGTGCCTGCCCTCCCTCGCACAGTCCCTTTGGGGTGGGCAGACAGAGAAGGCAGCACAGCTCCCCTCCCCAGAGAGCTGGGGCAGCCCTGCAGCCGTGTGTGCTGGAGAGCAGCACCCCTGGGGCCTCCCCTCCTGCTCCTGCAGCTGCTCTGGGCTCTGAGCAGGGACAGGGCTCCAGCCCAGCTCCCACAGGCTCTTCCCTGGGTTTGTTAGCTTAGTGCCCATGGAAAGCCAGGGCTGGCACAGCCACCTGCATGCTCCTCCAGGGCCCTGGGGAGCACAGTGCCAGGGAATGCTGCCTGACAAATGAGCTGTGATTTCAGGCCCATAAACAAATTGGTTTCCCCTTCCAGGAAGGCTCACAACTGCCAGCTGACTGTGGCTTTATTTATCACATTGGCCTTTGCAACTAGGGATCCTCGAGGGCAGAGAGCAAGGGTTCCAGCGACAGGAAGGTGTTTGAACCCTTCCCTCAGCTGCAGCTGAGTGCCTTGTCTTTGGGACTCAAACACTTCTGGAAGCCTGATGTGATTCTGCTACGTGCTTCAAGGCATGATGACCTGCACCCAGACCAGGCAACAAACAGGGAAGTTGGAGGAACCTGGAAAAGAGGTGTCTGATACTGAGGGATGCTGTAGCAGAGCCCAGAGGAAACTAGTTTGGATTTAGAGATCCAGTCCT
Organism: Campylorhamphus procurvoides; assembly: GCA_013396655.1. Taxonomy (NCBI): domain Eukaryota; kingdom Metazoa; phylum Chordata; class Aves; order Passeriformes; family Dendrocolaptidae; genus Campylorhamphus; species Campylorhamphus procurvoides. Next base: position 932,133 of record WBMV01004379.1, on the reverse strand, counting down.
ACCATGGGCACTGGTGTGTAAGTGCTTTGATGTGTCCCTGTTCCCTCCCTCCCAGCTGGGAAGAGACACCCAGCCTAGACACAGGTTTGGACTGGGCTGTGCTGGTGTACCTGAGCAGGCACTCTCTCCAAAGTCACCCTTCCTCATGAAGTAACACCCATGTTATTGCTGCCCTTTAATCCCAGCACAGACTCGGGGCAGCCTGGTCACCCTGTACAGCCCTGTGGGCTCCCAGATGCTGAACTGGCTTAACACATCCTTTTCTGGTAGGAGTATTGTCACACTTGTGACCCCAGTCTCTCCGTGGAGCATTATAGAAAACAGCCTGTTCCAAAGGAAAGCTGCAAACAAAACTATTTATTAGAACAAGCAGTGTGGGCAGAACAGACACAGACCTGCGTGGCTTTGGGGCCACTGGGGTTAGTCGTGCCTCCCAAGCCCAGCAGAGCACTGGCCTGTCCAGCTCATCTCACAGCCCCAGGACTGCCCTTCCTTCCCCCGGGCAGCCAAGAGTGTTCTCTCCATTGCTCTCCCCCCAGAGCAGTGGCCATGGGTCATTTGGCAGGTCCCTGTGGTTTCTCTGCTGGTGCTTCCCTGCTCTGCCTCAGCCCCAGCCTGGCTGGGAGGGTTTGACAGAACCCACTACCCGGCACTTCTGATGAACCGGCCACATCAGTTTAAAGCCACACAGATAATGTTCCATCTGGAACCCCCCTCTCGCCCGGGGAGGGTGAGGAACGGGGAGGTTACAAAGTTTTCCAAACAAATCCATTTCTAGAAATTGCTAGATTGTTGCTTTGCCCCCTCTGGGCGCTGTGACTCAGAAAAGGGTTTTTTCTGCCTTTCATTGAGGGAATGCAGCATTCCTTTTACAGCATGCATGCAAGTGGTGGCATCTTTTCCCTCAAGAGCATCCAGGGTGGTGTGACTGGCATTAGGGGATAGGAGCTGGATTATTTGCAGGCAAAGTTCCATCCTGCTGTTTCCAGGAACTCTAGTGCTGGTAAGAGGGACTGGTTTTTCTTCCTTTTGTTCTTAGTTCTGCCACAGCATCCTCTGGCCAAGCCACCTCCCTGTGGGTTTTTTTGACGTGCTCAATTAGGATAACAATTTACCTTTTGACTGTCATTTGTTGTTAGGGTCAGGGGAAGACTTGCCTTGAGGTGAGTGCTGCTGGAGAAGGGGCTGGTGGTGAGCTGAGATCTCAGCTCTGCATCTCCCAGGCATGTGACAGCCATGGGGACAATGCAGAGCAGATTGCAGTGCTTAGCAGCACCTTCTGCTGGCCCAGGAACCAGTCCCACTGGTGGAACAGCTTTTGGAGCAAGGAAGAAGCATTTTTAACTGTTGACTGAAGATCACACTCCAAGCAGCCTGTGGTCAGTGCCAGCAGAGCATGAGCCTGTTTGAGCCTCGTGGAGCAGAACAGCTCCAGCTCCAGCACTTTGGTGCTCCTCTGACATATCTGAACCCACATCTCCACTGTGTTGACCTGCACTCCTGGACTAGGCTCAAGAGGCATTGAAGCAGCACTAAGAGCAAGACCCAGTAACCCCCAGCTGGCTCCCAGGTGGTCTGATGTGCATTTTCCAGACAGAGGATGTTTCTGCACAGCTGTGTTCCCCTGTTACCCTACAGGGACAGCCAGGCATGTGGGCATTCCACAGTGAGATGCAGCACTGGATGCAGAGATCCAGATCCAACTGCCCTGAATGTCTGGAGCTGTTTGGACACACCAGGTGAGGGTCCAAGCCCATACCTAAGTACTGGTGGCCAGAAGTTTCACCTCTTCTCTCTGAATCATCCAGCCTTGGCCAGAGGTTCGTGCAAGCTGGTGGCCTCTTCTACCCAACATTATTCCCCAGACAGAACCCAGCTGACTAGGAGAGGCACAGATAGTGCCTACAAATTCTTGGAGTGAAGAAACAGCATGTTACTGGACTGTCCCAAGCCTTTGCTTCCTCAGTGTCTGCAGGTCTGGCACACGGAGAGCCCAGAGGCACTGAAGTATCCCACTCAAGCAGCCAAGTGTTAACAACCTCTCCAAAGTCTAATTTGCCTTTGATATAGACTTAATTGTTTGCGTCAGCCACTGGGCTGGGGGAGGGCTATAAAAGGGGCTGCAGCCATTGTGTGAGGCAGAAGAGAGCCCAGGAACAGCTCCCTCTCCCAGTCTCCCTCGTTCAGCGCTGGTCCCAGCCTGTGCAGCATGCAGCTGGTGGCCAGCCTGGTGTCCGTGCTGCTGCTGGTGTGGAGTGTGAGAGCCACGGCACTGCCTGGAGAAGAGAGACTGGCCATCCAGAGCACCAGGGTGAGTAAAACCCACCCTGGGCACGAGCTGGGCAAGGATGGAGCCAGGGGAGGGGGGAGGAGGGCAGTTAGGCTTTACCTGATGCAAACAACTCTTCATCCCTCTATAATCCAAGGCACTACAGCTTCGTGTGCTGTTACTACAGCTCTACCCAGCTGATTTAGGAAAGGTATCAGCTGCCAGGGAACTGCAGAAGTGAAGTCTCAGCTAAGCAAAAACTGGCAGAATGAACAGCAGAGAGCAGAGGGAAAAGCAGAAAGTATTACTGAAGGGGTACAGCATGAGAGAATAAAGCAGAATACTAGGGAGGGAGAGAAAAGATACATAATTGGTAAAATGATCAAGGGAGATGATATTTTAAATAGGACTCATGGGAAGGACAAATGTTTAAAAGATGGGTTCAGTAGGAAAGTAACAGAGGAATCATAAATGAAGTAATTATATCAGAATAAAATTGCTTTTTCCAGAGTAGTATTCACAAGGGGAGTTATACTGACATAGTTCTGCTAGAATAATTACACTCTGAACCAGCACAGCTCTGTGCAGTGGCAGAACTTATTATAGCAGTATAATTATCCTACCAACTGGCAAAACCCTAATATTGTAATGACTGGAGCACTACAATAACTTTATTTTGCTGTATTATTTCCCTTAGAGGCCAAAGGGGTAGGAAGCAGTAGCATAACATAATGACAAGCCCTGCTTTCTTGCCCTTGCCCCACAGTTGTCTCACCTGCATGTCCTGCCATCCCGGATGGTCCCCTGAGCTCTGGGCAGTCCCCACTCCAGTTCAGGCTGTGTACATAAGGCTGCTGTTATTCCAGGGAAGGGAAGGAGCCCAGTGCTGGTTTCACAGGCACCAACTTCTCCTTTGTGCTGTATCCACATCGGTTTGTGTCTTAGTGTTGGCTCCAGCTCATCCATCAGTGTCTCACTGCTCCAGGAGTGGGCTCACATCCCATTAGCAGCAAAACTGGCTGCAAGAAAGAGCCGTGCACAGTGTGAGGTGCTGGGGCTGGAGTTCTGTTAGATCAGGGCTCTTGCAGCTGCCTGGCATTAACCCTTCTGGGGATAACTGGAAACTTTCAGCTCTGCATTCCTACAATAACAAACCCAGCACTTAAAAAGTAAACTCCTTTCTTAAGAAGGAAATTCTGGTGCAAATCCTAGCTGCTGGGGGAAAAAGAAGCAAGTTGTAGGGAATACATTGATAAGTAAGGCTTTGGTAAAAATTAATTCAAATGTAATGATTCTTAGTCTTCTGTGCACTGTTGCTTACAAAATAATGATATAATTAAAGGGAATTATTATATCTATTACAGAGCATTCTACAGACTGAAAAACTGTTAGATGCTGATGAACCCATCCCCACAGCCACCACTGCTGTAACTCAGACAGATGTTTTTAGTATGACAAGTATCAGGATTTTACATAGAAACCACCATAAAGTGCATGACAATATCAAAGGAAGATCAGCAAGGGAAGAAGGTTCTGAGAAAGACACAACCCAGGGGACACTCTCAGGAGGGTTCCCCAGCCCATCTCCCAAAGGCTCGAGACACTTCTGTGCTTGCAGCAGGGGAGGAGGAATCAGAATGGGCACAGACTGGCTTTACCTTTTCTTCTGCCACAAATACAGCAGGAAATTTTCCTGTGCCTCGGTTCCCCTCATGCAGAAGCAAGAGCTGTTACTAGAGCTAAGACAGTGATTAAAAAATATCCATAAACCTCCTGTAATGTAAACTCTGGATAATTGCTGCTGCCTGTACTTATCCATCTTTTGAGCTGCTCACCAAGCAGTCCTTAGTGAATGCTGGTGCTGACAGAGACAGCAGTCCCAGCAGAAAACATGGCACTTGTGAGGAGTGACATGGAAACGTGCCTCCAAGATTCCCATCTGCATGGCAAACAGGATCTGTTCCTGTCAAACCATCCCTCCCAGCCTGGCCAGTGCCAGCTGTCTCTGCTGGTGAGGCACAGGGACCAGCAATGCTCAGCAAGAGGCAGCTCCTCAGGTGCGCTGGATGTAAAGCTAAGGGACACAGGGTAACTTGGCTTGTACTGATGGCAATCCCTCGAGCCCCAAGCACAGGCTCTGCTGCAGCAAAGGGACAGGGCTCCATCCCATCTTCCCTGGGTTCTGTGCCCCTTCCCTGTGCTCTGTGTCCCTTCCCTGACCTCCCCATGCAGGTGTTGGGCAGTGGGGATGGTGCAGGGTGCAGGAACTGCCCGGGGAGGAGGTGGCATGGTGGGCAGCGAGATGGAATGGTGTGGGCAGCGAGGGCCTTCCTGCCATGACATGGAGTGTGAGGGAATGCTGGGAGGGATGGCGGGAGCTGTATGGGATGGTGGGAGTGGTGTGGGATGAGAGGAGGGATGGTGGATGGGAATGGTGCAGGATGGGGAGAGGGGCTGTGTGGAATGGTGGGCATGGTGCGGGATGGGAGGAGTGATGGCAGGTGGATGGAGGGTGGGATGCCAGGTGGGAGCTCTGAGGGATGGCGGGTGGATGGAGGGTGGGATGGCAGGTAGGAGCTATGAGGGATGGCGGGCAGGAGCAGCGTGGCTGCTGCAGAGCCCTGGGCTCCAGCACCGCTCTGCCCCGGGGACAGCAGGGACAGCACAGGGGGGACACCCCGCATGTCACTGTGCCAGCCATGTGCCCGCAGGAGCAGAGCACGGTGCGCAAGGACGCGCTGCTGAAGATGCTGGCGGGCCTGCTGGACGGCGCGGCCGTGCCCGACCCCGAGGACGACGCCAAGCTGGAGGAGGAGCGGGCGGTGCTGGGCCGGCTGGCACAGCTCTCGCAGCGGGACCGCAAGGCGCCCTGCAAGAACTTCTTCTGGAAAACCTTCACCTCCTGCTAGTGCCGCCCCACCCCGCACACGTGCTGCACACCCCTCGTCTCCCTCAGCCCCACCGTGGCCCTGTGTGCCCCCCGCCCCTCAGAATAAAGCNGGGGGTAGCCACCATTTTGTGAGGTGGCTGGGGGTGGGCGCCATTTTGTGGGTCAGTGTGGGCCACCATTTTGTGGGGTGGACATGGGAGTGGCCGCCATTTTGTGGGGTGGCCATGGGGAGTGGCCGCCATTTTGTGGGGTGGCCATGGGGAGTGGCCGCCATTTTGTGGGGCAGTGGGGAGTGACCACCATTTTATGAGGCCATGGGGAATGACCGCCATTTTGTGGGGCAATGGGAGGTGGCCACTGTTTTGTGGGGTGGCTGTGGGGAGTGACTGCCATTTTATGTGGTGGCCATGGGGGGGTAGCCATTTTGTGAGGCCATTGAGGGGCTGCCCTTTTGGGGGGTGGCCATGGGGGTGCCACCATTTTGTGAGGCCATGGGGGGTGGTGGCCATTTTGGGAAATGCTTCGCAGCTGTGAGGGGGCCGTGAGGAGACAAGCCCCTCGGTGGGAGCAGGGGCACAGCCGTCCCCAGAGCTGCTGCATTGCCCCCTCAGCCTCTGAGGGAGAGGTGAGTGAGCGGTGGGGTGCTGGGCAGCCGGGGCTGTGCCCCATGGGGAGTGTGCTCAGTGCCAGCCCTGCTCAGGGTAAGGTGCCATGCCACGATGGAGAGAGAATGGTTTGGACTGTGGCATGTGGGAGCAGCTCCCTGTGCTTCTTTCCATGCTGGCCATGGCTTGGGGTGTCTGAGGGAAGCAACAGGGCAGTGCTGGGTGGGTTTGGGGGTACTGGGCAGCCTGTTTGCTGAGAGCTGAGGTACCACTGCCCCTCTCTCAGTGCCGAGTGACACCACAGCTCCAGCCCTGCCCGCTGCCACTTTGCTCACCCTGCATTGGCACTCTGTCCTCTGCCATGGAAATCTCTGCCCGTGTGACTCTGGCTTGCCAGAGGAGTTAGAGCCCTGGGGCTTGTTTTATTTTTCACTCCATAATGAAAAATAAGAACCTTGCCGGGGGAACTCAGTGTCTCAGGGTATGGGCAATGGAATATGGAGCTTCCCAGCTGTGTTGCCTGAAGCACCCAGCTAGGGTGGGCAAGACCTGGGTTTGTGCCTCATGTTGCTGCTGGTATTTGCATTTCACCATTACCCCCCTTTCAATACCTCAGTTTCCCTGTCTCTAAAATGGGGTGAAAGCTCTTGTCACCTACTTATCTTAGGAAAAATTATAAAAAGAGACAAGTGCTGCATAATTATGGCCATTATTATTACAAAGCCCTGTGTAGCAGTGTGTGACCAACCAGGATGCAAACACCTTAGAAGTGTTCTCATAGGAACTGCCTTATTATCCACCACTAAATCTGGCCTGTGATCTTAATGTTCAAGACAATGTGTAGTGAGAGCGAGAAACCCCAGAGCAGAGGGACAGAGGCATTCCCTGTGACAGAGCCTGCCTGTTCAGGAAGCTGTGCTGTATTATTGAGTGGTTCCTGGAGGAGAGAGGAGTCTGGCTACTCTCAGGGCTGGCAGTAAATGTGGAAGTTGAGCTGCTCTTTCATCCCCACAGCTGGTTCCTGCTAAGGCAGGCAGAGGCACTGGCCGAGCACCAAGGGGAAGTGTGAGTCGCCAGCACACGTGCTGTGGACAGGGGCCAGCACAGCTCCTGCCTTCAGCTCAGATTTGGATTTGGTGCTGCAGTTTCCTTGGTAAGTCGAGGTGCTGAGGCTGAAGTGATGTGAGGTCCTGCTTGATGACAGTGTTAGGGAGTGTGGCAGGATATATCAGACTCACTGGGAGGGGCTTCATAAATTTGTGTCATATCTGGCCATTTTTGGTTTGAATTTTCATGGAAGAATTGTGAGTCTTATAATGGCATATGTCAAGTAGAAGGGAGTGAGAGCATACTATTTCTCTTTTAGGTACAATAGCTGATGTACTTGAAAGTCTTGTCACAGGTCAGAATAACATGTGCATGTATGAGCAAGTGCAAAGTACCTATGAGTTATATCCAGACTTTTAAAATGTGAAAAAAACACATTAAAAAGTAAAAGAGATGTCAGAAGCTAACCTTTTAAAGTCAGCTAGCACACACAGTGCTGACCTCACCTAATCCAGCTAGTCCAGTGGTATTCACTGTATTTTATTTCTTTTTAATGTTTTAACCTCAAGGTAGCTCATGCTTATGCATCAACTGCACACAAGTGAATAAATTCTCAGGGGTACAAGCTCAACTGTGAACCTACAGCATATTCAGCACCCAGGGGTAACTCTGTGCCTGCATGCCCTATTCCTTGGTATACATGAAGTAGCTCAAGGTAGCTTATATCTTGATGAGAACAGAGTAAATGTCACTTACTCTGAATCAATGCGTGTGCATTTGTGGATGGATATGATAGAAGAACTAGGAAGGTATTCATTTGAAATTTAGTACCCTCCATGGTGACTTGTTTGTATGTGCTTTTATAGTGAAGATCTTGTTTTAACAGACCCTGCATTTTCAGATTCAAAGGAGAAAGCTGCAATCTGATCAGACTCACAGAAATCCTGTCTGTCTGCAGGTAGCCACAAATGGAGTTAAATTTAGTGGGAGAACAACAGTGCTGTCTGTCTGGTGGTTCTATGCCTGTCACTCTCAAGCAATGCGTGGCCTGTGAGGCACCTTTGGCATTGATTACAGCTACAGAAAATTGAAGTTAAACCTCCTACTGCAGGGAGAATGAAGCATAAGGTTGCACAGGGTGTCTTTTGTCTTATGTTGTTATTATATTTGGCTCTGCTCAGAAACACTAAACGTGTGCTTGAAAAGCAGTGAGCCCATTTATTTATAAGAAAACCTGCTTTCTGAGTTTGATGGCATATAAGCAGTTAGATGCAAACTGGTAAAAGAGTAGCTGGGGGATTTTTTTCTCCACTGTTGAACGAATTCTGCTCTTGCTCTTGGTTATAGATTAATGTGTTAGTATGGGATGCTTGGTTTTGATATCCATCTGAGAAGCTGGTGGTTTGGATAACAACAAACTTGACAACACCCCTGTGATATAGAAGTGCTACTTTTATTTATCTTTCCTGACAGTTTGGGCTGGGGGATTTACCTTGTGCCTTGATCTTGGTGATCCGAGAGACATTGTTCTGTATCTTGTTTTAGCTATGATGCCCAGGTACCCCTGCCCATGGCTCTGCTGACCTTCCTTCCACATGGGGTTTTGTTGAGTGGAAGAATAACAAGGGTCAAACAAGGCACTTGTTCACTCTTTGTTACTTTCTGTAAATAGTTTATTCAGTGATCTTGTTCCCTGAGGCCTGAAAGTGTCTTACCTGTGAGGCTGGCTTTGAAGATTTAACTTCAGTTACTTCTCTGAGCTCCTGCTTTCACAAAGCCCTGAGCAGCAGCAGGCTGTAAATGCCTTTTATATTCCATGAAAACTGCTCGATGAAAGGAGCTGTTACCTTGGCCATTCAGAACGTGCAGTAGCTCCATGTAAGACGTGCAATCACAGGAAATCCTGAGTACAAATGACTTGGTGAATGGGGAGGATGTCTGACACAGAGGATTTTTTCTGTCTTGGCTGAGCCCTGATGGAACTTGCAGATGTGAGAGGAGGATTCCAGGGAGTGAGGAGGAGTTGCTGGAGCACTGTAGTTTTTGTAGACTAGGTCAGAAGGACAGGCAGGGTGTTAATGTGTTGTGCTTTTTTGTGACACTGTAGTGTAAAGGTCTGTGTGCTGTAAAACCCTGGAGATGGGAAATCAGAAGGTGCTCTCTACTGCACCAACAAGGATTTAAGAGATGTAGCTTTTCCTCAGAGATTCATGAGGAACTGCAGAGCTCCTAAGGTGGTGGCTGATGAAGTGCAGGGAGGTAAAAATCAGTTATCTGGAGACACACAGCAAACTGGGACCTGAGAGCATGGGGAGAACCTTCAGAATGAAGATTCTGGCAGAGCATTACTGCAGAGTATCTCTTGTGGGTAAAGTTGCTTTTTATTTAATAATAATCTCTGAGCCTCTAGAGCAGGGAATATTTGGGAGCCAGAGGGCCTGTGTCACATAAGTGAGACAGGAGCTAGTGGAGGACAGCTCACTGCTGTTGATGAGCTGTGTGAGTAAGCCCTTGCAGAAGCCTGGGAATACGAGCAGGAGCTCTAGGAGCTGTCAGCCTGTATCCCAGAGCCTGAGGAGCAGCAAAGGGAGAGCAGCAACTACCTGTGCTGAGCCTGGGAGCCTTCTGGTAACATGTGTGTGATCTTTGTGTTCCCTTTGCTAACTCCAGCACCTTTGGAGCTCACTGAGCTCTCACTCCTAGATTTGTATTTCATTTTGCAGACAAGAGAGGGAGGTGCCAGATGACAAAAGGCCAGCATTTCAGTCCCTTAAGATAGGAGCTTTGGAGGGAGCTGTTTGAATCCAGATTCAAACCTTCCAGCATGTCTGCTTCCCCCTTGTTAAAATTATGCTCATAGAGAGTCTCAGAGCAGGCACTTGGGAGGTGAAGGGAATGTGACTGATTCAAACCCATGTCTTACACCTCCCCTGAGAATGTGTCAGCCCTGAGTGGCTGGCTGGGCTGGCTGAGGGTTGTTGTCTAGAAGGACCACAGTGCACAGGGGAATAAGCTGTGCCAGAGGAGAGAGCATATTGCTTCCCTGGGCTCGGGGCATTCAGCTGGGAATGAGGGATTTCTGTTCTAGCAGTACCTTGGGGACCTGCAGGACTCTTGTTTTAAACCAATGAACGTTTAGTGCAAAACAAAAAATAAATTACAAGTAATCTTTACAGCTGAGACCTTGTTTGGCTTGAGGTCAGGCCTACTTCCTATTGTAAGACTACTGGTCAGGAAAGTGTGATCTTAAAAATTTCTTCAGTTTTACTAGGCTGTTTTTGCCTGGTGAGTTTTAGTCTCTTCTTGACAGAGGGGAAGAAGCCAATGATTTATGGCTGTGGAAAGCTGGCCACTCCTGGCTTGTACATTCCAGAAATTGCCCAGGAGATGTTTGGTCCCTCAGATGATGTTTTTTCAAATCCATCACTTTAGATAGAGGGTACATTTGGTCACTCCTGGATAGAGGGAAGAATTTTCAGATCTGGTTGTTTTCACTGTGACTTTATGTATTTGAACAAGAGCAGATCATCCAGCTAGCACTGGGTATATTGGTCTGCATTAGCTAATGAACTTGGCATGGGCAGCAGCTTAATTAATAGAGAAAGGGAGAGCATTTCTATGATAATATTTTACACAGAGCTTTTAACTATTCCAGTGGGGACAAGGCTCTGTGCAGAGAGTCCCTTGCTCAGAGTGAGGGCCAGAGGTCAGGATACATCTCCATGAAAGGCTTTTCTTTGCTCTTGAGAGCTCTGTCCTTGGCCATGTGCTGCCAATCCAGGCAGACTCCAATCAGTCCCATGGTGAGCAGGGCCCTGCCAGGACTGTAGGTGCAGGTGTACCCACGGGGAGCCACAGCTGCCTAAAAGCCATGGATTTCCACTTCAGGAGCCCAGAGCTGTGGGGAGCAAACAGCAGTCCTTGTGCTCTGAAATGCTGGCTTCTGAACAGTGCTCATCTTCGTCCCTGAACTGATGAATTTACCCACTGCTGGGAGCCAGAGGGCTCCAAAGTGCCTCATGATTGCTCTTCCTAAAGGATGACTGAACCCTGTCCAGTGCTGGAAGGCAGCTCGTCATTCCATGGGACAGAGAGGGCTGGAAGCAGAATGGCTGAGAAGAAATGGCACTGGTGGCTTTTTGCTCCATTCCAGAATAAAAACGGGAAGCAAGCATGAGGGTAGGGATCGCAATCCAGGAAGGCTCTCTCTTGGCCATGTCCCCATTCTGCACCTGTGGAATCTGCACGTGGTTCTGGGTGCCTGCTCCTCTGAGCAGTCACAGCCCCAGGCGATGCTCAGGGTGGAGGGGATGTGCCAAGAGCAGCCCATCGTTGTCAGCTCCTGTATCAGCCGTGGGATCTGGGCAGGCACAGAGACAGGTTAATCTGTTTCCTGTTCTGTGAGCCCAGCTCTGACAGCTGGTCAGTTCTGGCTGCAGGGCTTCACAGCCTCTGAATGGCAGCCCATAAATCAGAGCTGGCACTGAAAAGAGGAATTGTAATGAAGGCTGAGAGGTTCAAGGAGAATTGTTTTCCCCAGTTCCATCCCATTTTCACACATGCACATATAGACTCTTGCCCTGTCCCTCAGCACACTTAACTAGGCTTCACCTCTCTAGGAAGATGGACTGCCTGGTAAATGAGATGTCACTGGCAAACACTGCCTTTGCATTAAGGGGATTATTTCCAAATTATTTGAAAAAGCTTGGCACGAGGACAGAAACCATAAATAACAAGGAGCACTTTGGAAGGTGGGAGGCATCTTCGTGAGCTCCTCAACTTCCCAGTGCAGAGATGAAGAAAGGAGAGTCCTGCTGGGAAAGTGACTCCTGATGCCCCTGCCCATTGCACAGTGCCTTCAGTCCTGTGTTCTCACGTGTGGCTTCTCTTGCTGTGTCTGCACAAGGCTTTCATAGTAAAGCAGTGGTTTAATTTAGCATTACTATCTGTGTTGTAGGAGGCAGTACAGCCCTTCAGCTGAGGCTGATTCAGCAGCCCATCAGGCCTTCTTTTAACAGATCTGTCCCAAAAAATGCAGCTTCTCACGCTGAAGATCTTTCAGTATGAGCAGAAGAGGTGAGATGGGAGAGGAGGAAAGTGAGAGAACGTGTCAAGGCCATCAGCAGAACAGCAGTGCTAGAACAGGACATTGGTCTGTAGCCTTGCAGATGCAGCTAAACTGGAAGTCTGCAGCTTTGAATTCCTCACCTGTCTGAAGATTGCAGTGTATTAGGGGGAATATTACAGTGATACAAGAATAAAAAGCTTACAGTCTTTGGAGACTTTCTTAAATGAAAATACGTTTCAAAGAGAAAAGCCATTTGGTCCATCTGTGTCCCATTACCGAGCTGGGGCCATCATCCATTTTCATTACCAGGGCCTGAGCACGTGGGTGGGGACAGAGGCCCAGGCAGCTGCCCTGGGCACCAGGCTGAGAAGCACCATATGGAAAAGCCTAATGTATGTTAACAGGTATCAGAGACCAAAATTGAAAGAATAATGGCCCATCCACATGCAGTAACCTCTGAGACAAACTCTCAGCACCAATCTGTCAGCTGCAATTCTGGGTCATTACAGGGCTGCTCAGCACAGGCCAACACACAAGTTGGAGTAATCTGACTTCAGCAAGAACAATTCCTCCAGCAGTGTGAGCACTCTGGCTTAGTTCCCTCCTTGCCGAGATACATCAAACAATGTTTATTTCTTTCCACAGAGATTCTTCCAGCCAAACATTTAAATTACATGTGATGATCTTTTAATTTGGTGGCTCTGTGTTGCTCTTACCATGCCAGATAAACCCATGCCATAGCAAAGCTGTTTCCCTTCTGCCTGCCCCACACAGGTGTACCTGAAATATCTTCACTTGGACCTACCAGAGTTCCTTCTTTCAGTTCAAATTGTTAGCTAAGGGGGCTCAGATTTTAGCTGAATGCCTTGGCTTGCAGGTTGGAATCCATTTAGATCCAATATCCTTGCACAAAGTTAACTCTGCATACAGCCAAATCATTTTGTTTGCCTTTCCACAGGAGCTGAGCATTGCTGGAGCAAGCAAGGTCCTGAAGCTGGTGGCTAGTGGAACTCACTGACAGTTATTGCTGGGACAATTTAGGACATATTTTCATAGACTCTGTGGCTAATTTTGAATTAGAGGGCTATAAGCATCTGTCAAGTCTCCCTTTGCTTGCCAGCAGGCCCAGTGCCTGCAGGGCATGTCAGCAGTTTCCAGCAGACTTTTTCTGCATGCAGCTTTGAGACTCAACTTTGGCCGTGCTGGTAGGAAGTACAAACAGGTGGCAATGTGTCCAACAGGTGTGAAAGAGTCACATTTGTAATCCCCTGTGTGCAGCAGTCAGGTAACTTCTTAGTCCAGGGAGTATTTGAGCACCAACACCTGAGCATTTGTTTTTGTGCAGCCAGGTTATAGCTCTGCCTACCCCTGAAATGCAGATTGTGATGAGTCAGAATGCAGTGTTGTGTTGGCATGAGCTCACCCACCCCTTTGTGAGGCTTCTGTTTAATTGTGTTTTGTTGAAAACTCTATTTAAAAGCTCTTATTTTCTTTTTGCAGGTTCCCTCTATTGTTCAAGCTTTAGTCATGACTTCTGGTGAAAGTTTGGCATTGTAGATTTCATAATGCTGAAAAGTGAGGAGAAGGAAGCCAGGTAAGTGTCTCCATTGCAGGAGTTTTCTCTGCCTCCTGTTTTTCCCCTGGCAAGAGTATTTTTTCCCTGTTTTGCAGCAACCAGGTTCTTTCCCTGCCCCACTCCACGCTCTGCTTGCTCCGTCTGTGTGCTTGTCTTTTGATGTCAGTCACGCCTTTTGATTTGTGATGAGGAAACAGAACGTCTTTTCCTCTGCTGCATTTGCTTCCCCCAGTCCTCTGAACGCTCCAGTGCAGGAAGGTGGGATTTAGCCACGGAACAACAAGCACCCAAACAATCTCCCAGGGCTCTGCAGAGGCAGCTGGCACTGGAGAAGGAAGGGCAGTGGGGAGCAATGTCTTCAGGGATCACAGCGAGCAGCTCTGTCCCTCATTTGCTCCCCTGGCTGGTGATGTAACCCTGCTCTGTCAGACAAGAGTGCTGTGCTTTTCCTCTCTTCTTTAACTTCTTTTGTACCTGAAACACCAACCAGTCACTGCAGTGCTTTCCATGGGGTTGCTGCCCGAATACAGGAGCTGCCTTTCAAAGACCTGGAGGTGGTTTTTTCCCCCAGCACAAGTTGATTTTTGGAGGCACTGCGTGGTTTTGCATGGCCTATTAGAAAATAGAGCTGTCTGAGACTTTTTTGATTAAGTGGATGGTGGGGCTGTATTGATTTTATTTTTACTGGAGCTCAGAGTTTGTTACAGCTGAAACTCTGTCTGGAGGAACACAGCTTAGGCAAAATCTACCTCGGGTAATATTTTTGCAGTTTCAAAACTTGAGGTCAGAGGGAAATCTGAACTGAAGAGCTGCCCCATGACCTAGCCTGGATCTCACAGCACTTTGGTGACAGCCCCAGCAGCAAAGCTGCTTTCCACCCTTCTCATCTTTTTGGTTGGTTCCTGCTGCTGTCTGGTGTTGTAGGGAAAGTGGACACCAGGTCTTTGGATCTTAGTGGTAGCAGCCTAAGGCACTGTGCTGGCTGAGCAGCTCTGCTCTTGCTGATTTATTCGTGTCTGACTTGGCTGTCTGCACTCGCTGTTGCCACAGGAGGGATTTGAAACCTTTCCTTGAGTAGTAAAAGCATATATTGGGAATCTGTACAGGGTCTGAGGGAAAATGGGAACTCAGACAAGGTCTCTCCAGCGTCTCTGTGTCATTCCACATTCCTCCATGACACAGGAGGTTTTTTTCCCAAGGGAAGTTCTTTCTCAGAACTGTGGCCTGGTGGTTCTGTTGAGAATGAGGCTCACCTTTGTGCTCCCTCAGCACAGAAGGAGACAGGGGCACAAGAAGACAGCTGGGCAAAGTTCTCAGGAGGCATCTGTCATTCCAGGTACCAGCCAGACTTCCTAAAGTGGATCAGGAGCTTGGCATAGGGGCTGGAAGCTGCAGTGACATGAAGTCCACTGAGCTGGCCTAGTCCTGTGCCAAAGGAAGACTGGGGACAAGAGGAGCATCTGTGAGGCCTGACATTCGCTGTCACAGTGCTCCCAAAATACTGCTGCACCTGGAGAGCTGAGCCCAGAGGCCTTTTGGAGCTGGAACGATGCTGGGAGAAGGAACAGGGATGGTGTTTTTGGCTTTGTTCACATCAGGTGCTTCTCCCAGGCTGTGCCAGGGGACAGCCAGTGTGTGCACCAAGCACTCAGCTTCTCAGTCTCCAGGATTACAGTTTGTTTCAGCAACCATCAGCTTAAGGGCCTCATCAAATTCTGGGCTGTGAGAAACTTCTCAGGCCTAAGATCAGGATTGACTCTCCCTGCCTCTGCTACTGAACTGAGCAGGAAGCCTGATGGGGAATGCTTCTGGAAGTGTTTATGCCTGAGGGAATCAGGCAACAGCTCAGTTAGGCAGGGATTGATTTTTTTGCAAAATTTTCCTTCTCTTTCCTGGTTTCCAGCAAGTATAAAGTCCACATCTATCTTGTTGATAGGATCATTTTAGCAGCTAGTGGGCCATGGGAAAACCCAGTCCCCTCTGGGTTCTTGTCCATTAGCCATGTTTGTAGGTACTGCTGCTACACAATTAGTTATTACTGTTACTAGTTTCTCCTTCACTTTTATTAAATGGTGTTTTCTCTTTGCAGCCTGCTGAATGGTTTGTTTGCCTTAGTTTTGTTCATGTAATAACTTCTGCTTTCCTGCCAGCACCAGTTTCACTGCCTGGGGCAATGATTTTTTGGCTGTTCAAAAGGTGTCCATTTAATTACAGGATATCTCAGGATAAATTTCCTGCCTGTGCAGTGCTGTACTCTGTTCCCTGCTGCAGACCAGTTTTGCCACTTTCTGTCCATTTTTTTCAAGGAAAAGCTGGACTTTGGCTCAGTACTAATGTATCTGGCTTTTCACCCTCTGAACATTTAGGTCTATCTCCATGTCTACTGGAGCAGGAGTTTTGTGGGAAAACTAAGTGCTGACTTGGAAAGAAACAGTCTGCAAGCCCTGGAATTAATAAAGCTTTATGTCCTATAGTGTTAGCTCTCCCAGACGAATTCCCCAGGCAGTGTGAAATCCCTGTGTGGATCCACAAATGTTTAGAAGAAATTGGAGTTATTTTTTTAGTGTGTCTTTTTTATCTTTTGGGCAGGCAAAAAAGCAATCCATGTGTATGAACAAGGCTTGGAGCAGGTTTCAGTCACCTCAAGCTCGCACATTAAAATGTACAGCTGAGAACTGGAAGACTTTGGCATCTCTGAAACTCGTGTGCACTGTGGTGTTGTGTCACCCCAGTAGTTCTGTCCCATTACACAGAACCAAGTAATGAGGCTCCTCACTGTTCTAAAATTCTGTTTTGTGCCCCGTTCTTTTGTTTCTAACACCTTCCTGCTCTGACAACAGAGGGACCTACCCCTAATCCCATGGTGCTTGCATTAGTAGTAACTGTGGATGGTTGGTTAGAGGGCAAGCAGAGCATTGCCCAGCTCCCCTGCCAGTGTGTGCAGCCACCCCCTCCCACTGCCTGCCTTCCAACAGAGCAGCCCCTGCAGCTCCCTGAGAGAGCCTGCAGCATTCCTGACCCCTCTGCTCTATCCCTGCCCACCTCTTCCTGTCACTGAAGCCTCAGCACCAGCCTGGCTTTTACTGATTGCTGTTCCCAGAACTCAGCAGGCTGAAGGGGGTGGAGGAGAGATAAACATCAGAGTTCAACATCCAGACAAACACAGCAGAGCACACACAATAAATACATCCACCCCCAAATGCAAATACATTGGGAGAGATTCCTTGCCTGGGGCTCTGAGCGGAGCAGGCTTGGGCAGGAGAGCAGCACCATGAGGTGAGTGCAGTGGCAGGGCCCTCCCCAGCTCCTCTGGCCACTTGGCTTGGTGCAGGCTCTAGCAGCATGTGTCTCATCTTGTTTAGCTGCTCCTGGAGTATGACTGCACTGACACCTCCCCATTTCTCCCACTGTCAAAGGAGAAGGGGGTTGGGCACAACGAATTCAGCTGGTGCTGAGATACCTGGTTTGGTGTCGAGCCTGGCAACTTGGGTGTGTGGTTTTGGGGTATGATCCAAGCTAACCATCACTCTGTTAATCTCTGTTCCTTTGACACAGGCTGCTTGTCTTGCTGGTGGTGCTCTACAGTGGAGTAAAGAGCAGTACTGTGCCACAGAAAATGTATGGCAGGATCACGTCCCCAAACTTCCCAAATGTCTACCCAAACCACAAGGAGAGAATCTGGAATATTACTGTCCCCAAGGGATATTCCATCCGTATCTATTTCACCCATTTCAACCTGGAGCTGTCCTACCTGTGTGAATATGATTATGTGAAGGTATGTGGAGGATGGGGTGACAAGTAGCAGGCTAAGCTGTTAAAAACTGTGGTTATGTGATCCATGGCAGCAGGTTGGGAAAATCAATGAGCTGTACTTACCTGGTGGACCATCTGCCTGTTTTCCAGCTGAGCTCTGGTGGGAAGACCTTGGCTACGCTGTGTGGGAAGGACAGCACAGACACTGAGGAGGCTCCGGGCAACAAGACGTTCATCTCCATCGACAACCAGCTCAGGGTAGTGTTTCGCTCTGATTACTCCAACGAGAAACCATTCACGGGCTTCGAGGCCTTCTATGCTGCTGAAGGTAAGAGAGCAGCCCTGCTGGGGGGGGAGAGCCACAGCTGTGGTGGGGTTGGTGCTGCCCTGGGCTCTCACAGCCTCTGCTGCTGCTGCTGGGTGGGAGAAGGAGATATCCTTGTACAGACAGGTGCAGAAGGGCACAGCAACCAAAGGCAAACAGCCCAACCTCTCAACACACAGAGTGGCTCAGGCTGGGAGAACACGTTGTTGAAGGGCGTTGTTTGCCTGATTCTGTGCTTTGCCCATTAGATGTTGATGAGTGCAAGCAGCTGTTGGATGGTGAACCCCTCTGCAATCATCACTGTCACAACTATGTGGGGGGCTACTATTGCAGCTGCAGGGTGGGCTACACGCTGCATGAAAACAAGAGGACGTGCACAGGTGAGAGCTTGCTGGATTAGGAGGTACTCACCTACCACCATGTCCCAGTTACAGGGGCTGGGACCAGCCTGTCACTGTGTGGCTGTACCCAAAACTGTGTATTCGACACCCTCTGTGTCATTTCTGATGAACTATTAATAATGGATTGTTTGCAACAGCTGCCCAGGGCACACCTGACCCCTCAGGCTACAGGCTGGGTGTCAAAGAACCCTGTGAGACAGGGGATTGCTCCTGTCTTCACAGCAGTGACTCAGGTGTGATAACTCCCCTTCAGGGAGGCACCAGCACCTTCACACCCAGCTGGGGGTCATGTCTGTTCACGGGCCATCAAGGAATCCAAAAGTATGCCATGACTCACAGAGTAAATCACTCATTGTGAGACCCCTCACCCTGTGGAGGTACTGGGCATTCCCACATGAACCTGAGCGTAGATAATCTTGGGGTTTGGGGACTTCTGGTGCCACTCATGGGATCCAGAGAAGGATCAGAACCTCAACAGGACTGTGACTGCCACTCTCAACCAGACTGTGACCATCATCCTCATCAACAGGTTGTCCTTTCCTTTTACTTTGCCCTCAGGGGGCCCATGTGGGGCTCAGCACAGGGGCTGATGAACACCATTCTGTTCACACCCCAGGGTGCTGGGTTATACATCCCTTTTTGTGAGTTAAAACCAGTTTTTCTTTGTATCTGTATTTATTGTAATCTCTTTAGTAAATTGTAACTCTGACTTGTAATCTCGCTTCAGTTGGGTTCATTTCCCCCACTGGTTTATCTTTAAACCAGCACACTCCAACATCCACTTAAATCCAGTCCTGACTTGACACCAAGGTGAAAGCTGTGGGGTTTTGCTGTGGGGTTTTCCCTATTCCCTATGCACATGGTGCAGCTGGAAAGAGGTTCAGGGGGTTAGTCAGGGCTGTGAGCAGAGGCCCTGCTTTGCAGAGTGGCTGTGGGCTGATGGGTGCTGTTAGGGACAGAAATTGTGTGTGGCAGTAAAGCAGTGCCCTGGCTCTTGGTTTTGACTACTCCTTTCCACCTCTGTT
>WBMV01004379.1:897312-912729 GCA_013396655.1 Campylorhamphus procurvoides | reverse complement strand
AGCACAGGGGCTGATGAACACCATTCTGTTCACACCCCAGGGTGCTGGGTTATACATCCCTTTTTGTGAGTTAAAACCAGTTTTTCTTTGTATCTGTATTTATTGTAATCTCTTTAGTAAATTGTAACTCTGACTTGTAATCTCGCTTCAGTTGGGTTCATTTCCCCCATTGGTTTATCTTTAAACCAGCACACTCCAACATCCACTTAAATCCAGTCCTGACTTGACACCAAGGTGAAAGCTGTGGGGTTTTGCTGTGGGGTTTTCCCTATTCCCTATGCACATGGTGCAGCTGGAAAGAGGTTCAGGGGGTTAGTCAGGGCTGTGAGCAGAGGCCCTGCTTTGCAGAGTGGCTGTGGGCTGATGGGTGCTGTTAGGGACAGAAATTGTGTGTGGCAGTAAAGCAGTGCCCTGGCTCTTGGTTTTGACTACTCCTTTCCACCTCTGTTCAGCTTTAGGTCGATTGAATGGAGAGGCAAGAAACTTGTCTTACACTTCCCACCACAGACACTTCCAGCCCTCATGACTGCCAGTCAAAACTGAGCATATGTTGTTCCCTGAGTACTGGGATACTGAGTGTTCTGGACCCAAGTTAGGAGATGTGTTGGAAAAACTGGCAATTGAGTTGTGAAGTCTAATGGAGAAATAATTTTCTTGCCTGGAAAGACACAGGCCAAGGAGCAGCCCAATCCACATATCCCTGACCCCAGATACCATGATCCACTCATTAAATGGGAGCATGAGGTCTGTGTCACTGCCTGCTGCCCAGCCCTGCTCCTCAGGTCACAACCAGGGAAGGTGATCAGCACCTCAGAATTCCCTTTGCACTGAAGCACATCCTAATGGGGGGAGAGATTCATCCTCTGGGGGTGCAGCTTTGCCACTTGGAGCTGACTCCTGCCTGGGCAGAACCAGCACACACACTGCTCATAAGTACTGTCACAGGTGGAGGATGGTTTCTTTGAGCTCCCCCATGGGGAAATATGGATTTGGGTCCAGCTTCCAGTGCTTGACATTGCCTTGGCATTTGCCTTCCCAGACAATCACAAACTCTCTCCAGTCATGGCTCCCAGGGTCTGATTCAAGATTCAAGCTCCTCGAGTCTCCAGTGGATTGGAACAGACCTTCCTAAAGTGATAGCTTTTAGCACAAGTATATGGATTTACTGGCACTGTAAAGTGTGTGCCTGGCCTTAATGTGAAGGTGCAAAATGGGAAGGTGTGAACTGGCAGACAAGCAGCTCTGCACTGACCATTCATGTGTGCACACTCCTGTCCTGTCCCCTCCCCGAACAGAGCCCGAGCAGAGGGAGCTCCTCAGCAACAGTGAAGGGCTGGGCTCCCTTGGTGATGGAGCTGGAAACTGGGAATTTGGAATTGCTGTGGTGCAGCTGATGTGCTGGAACCTGTTCACATTTAGAGCCCTTATACCCAGCACTGCAGCTGCTCCAGCCACTGGGCTGCAAGGCAAAGGCATTGCTAATCTCCCTCGTGCAGAGTGGCATTTCAGAGACCAGCTTCTGCAAACAAACAACAGCCCTTTCATTTATGAGGCTTGGTTACTCCAACTGGTTAGTGTGTGGAGTAAACAGGGGAGGAACCCTTGTCCAGGTGAGCATGGGAGGAAAGATGAAGAGTCTTAGATGGGACAGTTGACTCATTTCAGGCCATTGCATTTGCAGGTTTCAGTGTTCCCTCAGGCCAGTCGCTTGGTACCAGCTTTGAACACCCATCAACAAACTGAGGGGAAACTTCCTTGCCCAGACTTACTGGGAAGGTGCTTAGTGAGTGTCTGGGAGGTGGGTGCTGCAGAGAACAGATCTGGGGCAAAGTGGCTGTGCCAGCACTACCAAGGCTTACTTCTGCCATCTTCAATCCTGTTTAAAGCTGTTTCATGGTCACAGGGAATGGTGATCAAAGCAGCTTGAAACTTTGTCATGGCTCGGTGACACAATTTATGACCCACCTTTCATTGGAGGGCTAATGAGCCGATGACAATGGACCTGCAAGTTTGGAGGGGCTCATTTTTCAGAGTTCAAGCCTCTGGCAAACAGCTCACTGTGATCCTAATAAAAATATGGCCTAAACGTAATTGAGCACTCTCAGGACAGCCCTAAAGCTTGGACTGAGCAGTCAAGAGAGAGCATTTCTGCCAGCAGATGTTAAAAAATTATTTGATCCTTTTTGTGCTGGATGTTTATGACTTTCTTGCCTGCAGACTTATGGGAAAAATACTGCCCTGACAAAAGGAACTCTCAGCAGCCACATCCAGAAGACATTAGGAGAAAAGTAAGGTCCAGTCTGAGCCTTTTCATCTTCAAGCTGCAGATTCCCTTGGACTAGCACAGTGTCTTCTGCTGGGTCAGTGTCTTCTGGCTGTTCATGTGAGCACAGGTCAGGAGAGTTTATTGGTGATGATTCACATTTTTCCAAACTGTATTATGAAAATCTCACAACATTAGGAAACTGAGTTTAAAGGAGACAGATGTAATGAAGTATGAAAAGCTATTAGTCTCTGTCTTTGTCCTTTTTCAGTCCTTCAGGCCAAGGCCAGTTTCCTGAACTGCTGGGCTGTTCCCAGGGCAGTGTTTCTGTGTGTGCTGTGGCAGCGTGTGGGGAGCCCAGCTCTGTGCACAGGGGTGGTGCTGTTCTTTGCTGCATGGACATGGAGCAGTGTGTGCCCTGCAGAGCCCCTGAAGCAGCACCTGGAGAGCTCAGAGCAGCTCTGGAATGGGCACTGCCAGGACAGACCAGGCTGGGGATCCCTGGAGTCCAACCTGCTGCTTGACACTGGCCAGCTCCTCACACTTCAGTGGACAATACAGTTCAGTAAGTGTTTTTTAAAGCATTTTTCATGCAGCACCATAGTCCTGGCTTTGTATCACATTTGTGTTTTCCACCCTTTAATATCATGTGTCCCTTTGCCCTCTTATTACTGGAGAAAGTAAACAGCTTTCAGGAGCTACCCTGGGTGGTTACATCAGGTTGTTCTGTCTCTATGGCATGTGTGTTACCACACAGGGGGCTTTTCTCTATCCTTTCTCTCTGGTACTTGTATTTGTGCTGAGCTTTAGTCTAATAACATTCCTCTAAACCTGCTTCCAGCACAGGAGATAACACGATCACCTTGGGAAATAGAAGCCAAGGTGTTCCTGCCTTCTGGTTCTGAGGTTCTTGTAAAAAGAATTTAACCTTACCAACCCGAGTAATCCCTTCTTTGCATGGGAGATCCCATGGCCAGGGACAAATGGGTTTGTAGGTTCATAGGAAAGGATTCTGATGCAGAACTGAAAAAGAATTTGAGATTCTAACTTCCTAATGATTTCAGTAGGGAGTTAGGGGCATAAAGATAGTCCTCATTATATTGTGGCTTGCATGCTTAGGGTAGGAATCCCCACTGAGTCCTTCCTCACACCCAAGGATTTAATGTTTTCATCCCTAACTTTTCCTATAATTGCCTCCAGACTGCTCCTGAAGGGGCTGTAGAGTTGGGACAGATACTGGCAGCATGAGGAAATTTCTGGTTTAAGAGAAGCTTATTTTATTGCACTTCCATGGGGGTGAGCTCTATCCTGCTAGATTTGCATATCAAATAGATTTTGGTGTGTTTCTTAGCCTGGGCTTACAGGAGGTGGAAGGAGGCATTAGAGGGGGACCTTAAAGCCTGGGAGAGGCAGGGAATTCTGTGTCACTGGAATATTTTAAGCAGCATCTGCAGCAGCTCAGGGAAGTGTGCTGGAAAACGTGCTTTGTTCTTACCCAGTCAAATGCTTCTGTAGTTAGAGGCACGATCATTGAAAATTACAGAAATATGCATTTAGCTGGGAAGAATGAGGTAGTAACAATTAAGGAAGAAAACCCACTTACTGATAAACCTCTACAAGCATAGCATGAAAGGCAAGGATTGAATTCCCTTTGTAGCTCAGCTGAGCTCTGCTGGTGCAGAGCTGGGTGCTGCTGTGGGGCTGGATTCAGAGGCAGGCAGGACCTCCAGGTGAATTAGTCAAGCTTGCCCAACTTCTTTGGACTGAGAGGCATTTCAAACAGGATTTATAAATTGGGAGAGAGCTCAGTGTTAACAGAGCAGGCATTTGTAGGTGTTTGTGTATCTGTCAGCTGTGCTTGAAAACCTGTGAGAATGGACTCAGTGGAACACAGAGAGGTGCTCAGTCACTGGGGTGATGAATTGGTTATGTCAAATAAAAGCAGCTGCTCATAACACTCTGGGAAGATGGGCAGGGGGAGATTGTTCTGACATTACAGCTTGTGCTAAAAGAAACACTTGGTGCCCAAGTGCATCATGACTCGTGTTGGGGTATTTTAGCTGAGCTGAGAGGCACACAAACATAAACTGAAAACATTATTCTTTTCCTTGTGCTTCCTTTCCTTTCTCACTAAAGGCTTGTGAGCCAAATATTTCCTGTAGCAACAAGTGGGGCTGACACAGAGGCATAGGGTGGAAATAAGCTTCATTCTCTGAAGTAAAAGAAGCTTCCAATCTTGGCTAATGAAATCCACAGTCAGTTAAGGGACAGTAACGTTCGTTTTCCCATTCAGACCTTGGTCCCCTTCCATTAAAATGGCGACTTCAAACTGTATGATCTGTTTTTAGGTGATAATTTGTAATTACTGCCTGGATAATGGCATTTTTGTTGGTGGAGGTTAAAATGGTGTGTTTGAGGATACAATTCAAAGTCAAACAATTTCCCTCTCACAATTAATTCAGTGTCAGAGTGGTGCAAAAATCTGCCGGTGTTATCAGACAGTCCAGCATTCCTCATCAATTACAGGATTGCTCATACAGCTTTTGCAGCACATCATAAAGCCTTTGTTCCCAGCTGATCAAAGCACCACTTCACAGCCATCAGATGCTGTCAACAAGCAGAGATCCTCGGGGCACTTGTGGCTGTTCCTTCTTGCTTCCCTTCAGCAGGGAGCATTTGTGGCTCCAATTGTGCCGGCAAGAGGCACAGCTGGTTTTGCTCCGAGAATACAATTACGTTCTGAACGTCTGGCAACAAAGGCATTAAAAAGAAAGAGCTGCATTCAGAGGCTTCTGGAATTGAGGAGCTGATAGCTGTCTCCCCACTCCACACTCTGGAGCAGCAGACAAGCTGCAAATTTAACACCTCTGGATGTTTCTGATGAGCTGATCCAGTTATCACACCTATTCCTGACCTCCAGCCCCGCAGCTGTTCCAGTGGTGATTCCTGGTGTCCTTCCCTCCCCTCTCCTGGGGCAAGAGTGCTGGGCAGTGCTGGTGCCCTGGTCCCACTACAACAGGTTTGTGGCTCCAGAACTTTCCTGAAGGCCTAGACTAATGTAGAAAATTATCCATCTCCTTTACCCAGTAAGGCTGAACCGAGTTAATACAACTGCAATCTGTTGTTGTTGTCTGTTTTCTCCCAGCCCACTGTCAGAGTTAGGTTTTTGCTGGGAGTTGGAGAAATCACGGGCCCTGACTGTGCAACACCTGATCTCAGCTCCTGCAGCTACAGGATCCAGGCAGAAGAGGCTTCCTGATCCTGTGGGAATTCCTGGAGACCTTTCATGTGGAGACACACCCTGGAGTGTTGTGCCCCTGTGATGTCCTTAGGGTAAGGTGAAGTTGATTGCATTTCATCACAGCTTTTATGAGACAGCCCCAGCTCTTTGACTACATCTTTTTCAGCCCCTGCTTCACTGCCTGCTTGTTTCTTCTTCTTGCTTCAGTTTTGTCATTTTGGGTTTTTTTTTCCTTCTCAACACTTTCCTCTTTTGGAAAATTCACCATCAAATTAGATTTCATCCCAACCTCTGCCCAACCTCAGAACTTCACACTGGAGAGGCCTGAACAGTGACCACACACTGGTGCTGTGAAACAGTGGTGTCGTGGGTACTTTTCAGTACCTACTAACCAAGGGGCTGCTAGGAATTTAATTCTGAAGTTTCAAAAGAAGCCCAGAATTCCAGATAATTTTACAGTTCAGCTTGGATCCAGGCACATGTTTTTATTCTAGGGAACAATTTTCCCAGCTTGTCAAGAGGTACAAGGCACGTGTTGAGGCACCAGCCATGCTGGGCTGGTCCTGTCCGTGCAGCCAGTGCAGGTCACTGCTCCCCTTTGGGGCAGTCGGTCAGTTTTGCTTTAACTCGCAGTAATCCTAAATCTGTATCCCGGCGTGTGGGACAGGGCAGGGCAGGGATGTGTTTCCCCCAGAGCCTTGAGGAGCAAGGCACAAAGTCCCTCGCAGAGGAGGCGCTGAGTGCGGTGCTGAAGCACCACCGCATGGACACGGCGGGTCCTGCGCTCGCTCCTGGCATCGCCCACCCAGCCCAGCCCTCTGCCGGGAGGAAAAGGTAATCAGGGGTGTGCTCGGGTCTGTCCTCTGATCCTGTCCCCGCGGAACTGCTGCTGTGCATGTCTGTGTGCACACCCACCCCTGCTGCTGCCCCCAGTGCTGCTGCTCCGAGATTTGCTTCTGATTGCGCTGGAAGAAAAGGATGATCTTGTGAGAGATTTCACAGGATCAGTGTAGCAAGAATTTTTAATGTTCTTTCATTTGTTACTCATCCCTCCAGGGAAGTTAAAACGGGAATACATGCTCGTTCCTGCTGAATGCTGCATTTCAGACTCGCTTCTTAGGAACTGAACTGAGCTTCCCAGCAGGCAGGTTTGGAAGGTACTTCAGTCTGTGTATGGAATTTTAAAATCACAGTTGTGATGGTGGTTTGGGGAGTCACAGGCTTAACTCAGCAAGTACTTTATAGTCTGTCTGATTTGATAGTTGCACACTGTTCATGTAAAAACCCAGAATAACTGAACAGATGTGAAAGTTATGTATTCCACACAGAGAGTGGGAGAGCTGGGTGTGCATGAAAATGCAATTCCAGCATTCACTGCCAGTGTGAAGTGCCCTGTTCTGCCCTGGGAATCCAATTAGAATGGTGGGGCCTAAATGTGGAATTCAACGTGGCCCTTGGCTCTGGGGTGTGCAGAGGGAATGTCCCTGCCTTAGCTGGACACACCTGCAACTTCGACTGGGGGAAGTCTTTGCATTTTTAAGGCTGTGTAAGCAATGCTGAAAGGTACCCAGGCAGGCTTAATTCAGGCACAGCTGGGACCTTTCCTACCATTCCCCAATCAGTCTGTGGATTTAGTAGATTAGACCCTGGGAAGAGCCCGAGGGGGGACAGTGACACGGTCACCATCCCTTGAGCCTGCAGTGACTCAAAGGACACCCAAAATGCAGTGTCTGAGGATGCCTGTAGAGTCACTTCTGTGCTGTTAACCAATGCCCAGCTGGTCTGTGCACTGGTTCCCATTTGTGTTGTCTCTGGGTTGCAGGTAAAGATCCATGAGGGATGGATAGAGGAGAAACTCCAGCCTGCAGTGACCTGCATTGCTGGGCTGGGGAGAGGCCCCCACTCAGCCTTCCCCTGTTTTTGCAAAGGAGCAGGTACAGCCCTGTGGCTTTTTTGGGTTTTCTTTTAGTACCTCTAAGCTGGTGAGACAGAATCATTCATTGCACAATGTTCCTTCTAACAATCAATAACCACCTTGTGTTACGCTGATTTTCAGACTGGCAAGTGCTACAGGCACTGTTTAACAGGGAGGAACAACAAAGCTGAAAATGTTATGATAACCCCATGATATGGCTGTAGTAACAAATATTGACCTTAGATTTGTTAAATGATTACTATTTAACTTGCCTTGATCTTTCCTGAGACTTCCTATCACAGGTTAATGCCCCAAACTCAGTTCAGTTCTCTTTGAAGAGAGCAGAAAGTTGAACCTTCCTTTATTTCAGCTCTTTG
Organism: Campylorhamphus procurvoides; assembly: GCA_013396655.1. Lineage (NCBI taxonomy): Eukaryota > Metazoa > Chordata > Aves > Passeriformes > Dendrocolaptidae > Campylorhamphus > Campylorhamphus procurvoides. The sequence goes on along the minus strand of WBMV01004379.1, from coordinate 904,933 downwards.
GAAGAATGCAGTCTCATAATTAACTAAATTGTTGCTTTAGAACTGCTTGGCATTGTTTCTGACAGGAAGGTTGAACCACAGTATTTGTGAAGGGAAAAGCCACTGCATTCCCTCACTGCAGAGTAAAGGCTTGGGGGTTTTTGTTTTATAATGCCTGAACTGCTAAATTAATTACTCTGTAAAATTAGTCAAGATCCAAGACTGAGTTTTGGGAGAAACATTTTACAATGTAATAGCATAATTGTCCCTCTTATCTTTTAGATTAGAATATCCATATATTCCAATTACCTTAATTTACATTCTGAACAAATGCACTTTCTTCTCCATGCCCAAATTCCTCAGCAATGCTGTCTCTCTTGATTACAGAACTTTTCCAAGGGATGCAGCACTAATGAAAATTGTATTCTAAATCAAATATTCATTTGCAAGCAATTTCACCATTCCAAAACAATCTAGGGATCACATTTAGATTCATTAACTTAATTTAATCCATGTAAGCACAATAATTCAGTGTTCAGATCTCAAACTGTTAAACAGCTCTTGTGCCTTTGCTGTTTTGTGGAGCAGGTATGTTGAGGAAGGGAAGCCTGGAGAGTTTCCCTGGCAAAGCAGAGTTAATTCCAGGGCAAGGAGGATTAGGAGGGGCCTCACTTGTGTGTGACACCAGAGCTCCAAGGGCTGCTCATGGGGTAGCCCAGCAAAGAAACCCCCTCAGCTTTGAGGAGGAAAATGGGCCTTTTGAGCAAACACTATGAAGGCAGGGCAGAAGTATATTTAATTCCTGAAGGTTACATAAATTAGATAAGTTTCATCCACTTTGATAATGGTGTTGGTTAGAGTGGAGCAGGAAGTCTCAGTCAGTGCCACTCTCACACCTGCTTGTTTGGCAGCAAATGGTCCCTGTCAGGTGGAAGCAGGTGATGGGAAGGCAGAGCTGTCCCAGCAGCTGTCAGAAACCCTCCAGCTGTACAGAGCTGCCTTCCAGCAGCCTCCAGCAGGCTCTGCTCTTTCCTTCAGAAATGTGTTTTGTTTCCTTTGCAGCAGTGCTGTGACTGTGAGCACGGGTGACCCCCAGGTCCCCCCAGGGCTGTGGGACCAGCTGCTGCCTGGGGGCCACTGACCTGCCCTGCTGGCCCAGGTCCTGCTCTCGGCTGCAAGAACAGAGCTTTTCAGAACACAGCTCTATGAACAACAAGTTGTCACATCCAGAGTCATCACTTCAGTCCCTGCTCAGCTGACAACTGGTTCTCAGAACTCATTAGAAGCAATGATAGAAAAAACATTTTTTCTATGATATAAACCCCTTACAATAAAAACTTCCTCTTTCTTGTCCCTCTCATTAGTATTTTGATTACTAGAATAATACTTAATTTTCAATTACACCTTTTAAAAAAATCAAGACTCAAAACACTTCAATATATTTTCAATAACAGTTTATTTACTCACGTATAAACACTAGAGTATGCAAAGTAGTTAAAAATACTACTGAAACTTGAAAAGTATTCTAAAATTTTCAGAGACTTCGTCTGAGGGTGAAGGAAGGCTAAAATTATTAGCAAAGACTACACAATGCTGCCAACCAGCCTCTTAAAACCTAAACCTGAACAATTTAAACAGAAGTAAAACCATGCTAATTACAAAAACTTACCACGAAGTTCCTTGCGGGGGGGTCACACTTAGTCTTTGGAGGTCCAAGAATACCCTTTTTAAGTGTAACTGAGCAGAAGGAGCTGGTAATAGTGCAAGTGCTAAAATGCAAAATTCACAGATGGGACAGAGTTTGGAGATTATTCTGACTTAGGTGCAGGAAAAAAAAGTAAGCAACTTTTTGCAGTGGAATATGAACAAAGGTGTGGGATTACTTCTCAGCCTGAGTGTTTAGAAGTCCTCTTTAAATCGAGTACACTGAGATACAGCTGCTTCTGTAATACTGCAGGTGAAAAAGTCAGCTGTGCACTTTTGTCTGTTTAGATGCTCTGCTATTCACAAGCCTCAGCAGCTTACACAGTAATGAAGAGCTCACTTGAAAAGTTACAGAGGTTAAAGACTGTGTAAATATCCCTATTCAGCCTGTTGACAGCTCCAGCACACTATTATGGTGTACAGAAAACATGGATCAGGCTTCAGTGGGTTTCACACCCAAGGATGTGAAACAGTTCCTCAAGCTCCTACCAGCAGTGGAACTTCCACCAGCCTCTGCTCACACAGCCTGCCCTTCCTAAGAAGCTGCCCCTGATGTGACCCCTCTGTCATAAACTTAGTTTTTCAGATTCTATCAGCCTGTGTATATTTACTAGTGCTTTCCTCAGCTGGAAAGTCCTTCCTGTGACTAGTTTTAACAGGAGTCAATAGCGTTCTGGGCTGGAAGTGTGGCAGGAGCCTGTTTCCCATGAGTGGGCTGATCTAAAAACAAGTTAAAAACATCCCTTGCCAAAGGAGATGCTGTGGGCAGAAATCAACCCACTGTGACAGCAAAGTGTCTGTCTCCCCAGCCCCTTGTGATGAGGAACTCCAACTCCTGAACAAACAGGTCCCATTCCCTGGCACAGCTACAGTCTGGAGGGAGCTCTTACCAGTGTAGTGCAGGCACCCCAAGGGGTGGGACCTGGATTTTGGATCTATGGCACTGCACAGGGCAAGGGTGCAGGGGCTTAGAGGAGTGCTGGGGATCGACTGCTGAGCCGTGGCTCCTTTGGAACCTGCTTATCTGAAACACACCAAGGGACTGCAAAAAGCTTTACAGAAGTTCATCTCAAAAGGGTAAAATTAATTAACTGCTATGAATTCTTTGCATTCAGGGCTGCAAAACAAAGACACATATTACTTAAATCAGTTTTATTTAAGAATTTCCTACAGTGACAAATCTTATAAAAAGCATCCAGACACGAAACTGCAGCAAACAGCATTCTTATGGGTATCTTACAGACAGTGGAACTTCCACCCTGGAGAGGCACACTGAGCTCTAGTGATCTCTGCTACAAGAGCTACTGCAAAGCACACCACAAGCTCAATGTTCTCATCACAAACCCCATCGTCTTCAAGTCACATTACCACACTTACAGATCATTAACAGAAAAAAAACACACACCATACAGCATTCACAGCAGTTGACATAAGGGAAAAGAAATACAAATATTCCATTTCACATAACACATTCAACTAATTGATTAACTAGGTAGAGAACCCACTTAAAGTCTTCCACATGTGGATGTCCTTTGAATGCAATAAACACTCGTACTTTATTTGCTATCATTGCTCTCCGCACACTCTCTCACCAAAGCCACAGGATTGAGAGACATCTCGCCAAGTCAAATAAAATCCCATTACTGCACCACCAGGTCTCTGCATGCGCTCGCTCCTTTATCTCGCACATACCAGCCCTCTCATGCCTCGGCACCACCACCAATCCCACACAAGGTTTCAAAAGTTCAAACAGCCTTCTGGTTCCATCTCACAGCCTTGCGTTCACAGCGTTGATACGACTCCATGAAATAAAGAGTAGCGGATAAAAATGGAACACCCACCGTCTAAGACGCAGCATGTGCGGTGTGATGAAGTATTCTTGGATGAGAAAGCATGTAGACAGAAGTATTCCTAAGGCAGAATATTTACAGCACTGCTTTCAATGAAGTGCTTCTTCCATACACATTTGAAATGAGATGAACTGCGGAGATTAAATGAAGCCTTCATATCGTACTTTAGTATGGAGGGGAGACAGTGTTAAAAGAAAACACAAAACAAAAACGACACTGTTGTCCAACGGGGCACTTGGAGAGTCTTATGGTGGGATCAAATTAAAAACAAGAGGGAGAGAATGCTGTTTCTGACCAATGGTTCCATTTTGAACATGCAAAGAATTCAGGTAGCCAGGAAACAAGGAATAAAGTATTACAGGAGAAACCTTTCCTATCGACTGTAGTGTTAGTTCACCTATCAGGCAAACAGCAGTCCACTTCCAAACATTCAGAATTCCAACCAGATATGTAACAAAACTTAGAAAATTCCTTTTACCTTTCTTTTTTTCTGTTTTTCTTTTTTTTTTAAAAAAAAAGAAAAATGTCAAAAATACTGCTGAATATACTGCACACTGAACAAATTCATCTGGAAAACTTTAGTATATATGTAATTTACAGTATACTTACCATGAGTTAGAAAAATTTGATTTCCCACCACAGAGTCAGTAGAGAGCCCAGTGCACCTACATGCCCCAGCCCGAGGACTTGGAGTCCATGCTGGAGCCAAAGCCCCCGTTAAAGCCGCTGCCGGAGCCCGCGTTGGAGGCCGAGCCCCAGCCTATGGCTGCCCCCGAGTTGGACCCTCCGTACGAGTTGTTGCCCGAGCTAAAGCCCTGGTTCTGCTCCCGCTGCATGTTGCCCTGGGGCTGGTTGTTCCCCGAGGGCCCCGACTGGTTCTGCTGGCTGGCCAGCATGCCCATCATGCCCCAGCTGCTCTGCAGGGCGGCCTGCGCCGCTGCCATCATGGCAGGGTTGATGCTAAAGGCTCCGAAGTTCATACCCCCACCCATGTTGCTGCCCTGGTTGTTGCCCAGTCCCCCCCCACCTCCTCTGCTGTTGCCAAACCCCCCCTGGTTCCCAAAGCCTCCCGGGTTACCACCGAATCTTCCACCTCTCTCTAACTGCCTATTGCTATTGTGCTTAGGTTCAGCATTGGATATATGTACGCTGATTCCTTTAATGATCAAGTCCTCTCCACAAAGAGACTGGGCAACCTATAAGAAATAAGGGATTGATTAAATGTATGTTAGACGTCTTTTTTTAAAATGTTAGTAGTATAAGACAAAACATCCCCCATGATTCTGAGCAGATATTTAACCTGCAAAGGAAGCACAGGCATGTACTTAATCCAATCTGAAGTGTTTTATCTTTGCATTCACCACTACTCTAACTGCAGTATAAAAACCTGTCTGCACAGCAGCACCTGGAAGTGTCACCTCAGTCCAATTCAATAAATCACGTCAAGATAACACCACTGGAATTCTCAAAACAGTGGACAAGTGTTTCATGGGTAGTTCCAGAAGCTACCATCAAGCTACTGAAATGCAGGCTAAATATGAAGTTAAAATAAGACTTACCTGATCATCTGCAAATGTAACAAAAGCAAAAGCCCGGAAGGGTTTAGGAATGAAGACATCTACCACTTCCCCATACTGGGCAAAGAACTGCTGGAGTTCATCTGCTGTCATGTCCTCGGTGCAGCGCCCAACAAACACCTTCCTGCTGCGCAAGGGCTCGTCGGGACTCTGCTGCAGAGAAAAGATCACCACAACCATCCTTGAAAGACATGTTACTGTATGACAAAGGCCCCTCTTAATCTGACCTGTTTTCAGGGCTGAAGATCAAGAACGTTTGAGACTCTAAGTTAAAAACTTTAAAACATAAATGAAATACTATTCCAAGAACATGCCTGCAGCCACAAGAAAATGAGGGTGGGAGCAACACACAAGGACAGTGACAAGGCCACTGCAGAAGGACACTCTTTTTGTAATAGCTGCATATAGAGACACTAGAAGCTACAGGTTCAGTTTTGAACTCAAAGACTCCTTCTGCTCTTCCCTAGATTAGTTATTCCACCTGTTTTACTCTGCATTTATTCACGCAGCAGACAAGTTAAGCAGGTACTGCTGGACACTAAACACGTTATTTTCAGGTTTTCATCATTCCCTCACGTAACCAGGTATTTTCCCACCTGACCCACCTCTTCCCTGTTCTCCTTCCCTGCTCTCCCTTGTTCTGTTTGTTCACAGCACAGCCACATCCGAGTGCAGCTGCTCAGCCCCAACACAGCTGTTGGAGAGGTGCCCTCAGAGTGTTTGGAACAAGAGAAAGCAGCAGTAAAGCCCTAAGTACCTTAGAGTTGGGGAGTTTGCAGTCACACCACCTCCCATCGATCATGTGCCGCTGGGACATCACCTTCACCTGCGTCTCATAATCCGTGAACCGGACAAACCCAAACCCTTTGGAGTGGCCTGTTTTGATATCCTTCTTAACCTGAGGGGAAAAACCAGAACCACAAGTCACCCGAGGATGTTGTTACTGAAAGAACTCAGTTAAGATCTCTTTGAGAGTTTACCAGTCCTATAAATACGGTTTCACAATAACCTCCAATTCCTTAACATCTCCCCCAAAAACTAATAACAGGCTTATGGAACCAAACACACTCTCAGGAACAGACACAGCTTCTGATCCTCTCTGAGTTAATGCACTCCATTGTTAACACTTGCTTTCTGACGAGCCTCATTTCTACCCAATGTCCCTCCTTATCTGAGCTGCAAAAGGATTTTACCTGCACCATCAGAACTTCTCCAAAGGTACTGAAATATTCCTTTAAGTCTTGTTCAGTGGTTTTCCATGGAAGACCCAGGACTATTAAATCTGAAGTCTTCTGCACTGCTCGTTTCACTTTCACAGCTGATGATGCATCAGTTTCATCCATTTTTCTCTTATTATCTGAATATAAAAAGGTACAATAGACATCATTCTCAGCTCTGGAAATTGGTCCACTATGAACTGCACAGTATAAAATCATAAACTATGAGAAAGAGTACAGATTACAGCAGACACATGCCAACAACTAGAAGTTTATAACACATATCTGACTGCCCTGAACCAAAGCCTGAAGCCTCCTCCAAAACGCAATTTGATCCAGTCAGCTCTGCATTAGTTTACTTAAGTACCACCCAGCAACACTCACAGACCTCTAGGAGGTGGAGAAGGCAGGAAGTTCTAACAAGAATACTTCATCAGCAATTTATTTACTTCCCCTTTTCTTGGAGGGGGCTGAGCCAGGGTGATGACTTCTCCTTTTAAATGGTACCTCTGACCAAACCTGGCCTGAGAAGTGTCTGTGAGTACAGAGATCCCGTTACCCCACGGTCTCTGAAGGTCTGAAAGAGCTTGTGAACCCTTCAAGGATAACACAAGACTTCGTCATAAAAGTGTTTGTTTGGCCAGAGTTAAAAGTCTTAAAACCTCAGTGGGGTCAAATCTACCGGGCAGGACAGCCATACACGGCTGATCTCTGAATCAGAGAGTTCAACAGGACCAGCGGTGCCACGCGAGACAGCCGGCAGTGACTCACGCAGACCTCCGACACAGCAGCCTCGTACAGAGCCGGCGGCAGGGGGACAAACCTTTGGGATAGTTGACGACGTAGACGAGGTTTCCCCAGCCGGCCTCGGGGGCGTGCAGGACGCCCTCGACGAGGCGGACGCCCCGCATGCACTGCGACACGGGGTTCCTGTAGCGCAGCCCGCACGCCCCGGGGAACTGCGCCGTCACCGTGGACAGCAGCACCGTGCCGTCGTCCTCCGACGGGATCTCGATGGGCTCATCGTTCTCGTCCTCCGTCACGCGGATGTACTCCGACATCTTCGCTGCGCGTCCCTGCGGTGCAGAGCGGGGACAGCGGCCTCAGCCGGGCCCTGTGCGCGCCCCGACCCGCGGCCAGCACTGCCTTCATCGCACAGCGGGGCCGCCGGACCCACACCCGGACCGGCCCCTCGCCCTGTCCTGCAGCTCCGGAGGGTCTGAACCGCCGGGTCCCCGAGTAGGGCGGGCACCCCTCGGTGCCACCGGCCTGGCCCACCCCGCCGCTCCCGGCC